>JAEAOA010001954.1:1560000-1837500 GCA_016746295.1 Potamilus streckersoni
AGTCACAATGGAGGCGACGCGCCTGTCTTGGAAGACTGCTCCTTCCTTCTAGCAGAGGCAGAGTAGCTCATGCAGTGGATGTACCAATGGCAGTCTCCTGGCGGGATGCTATTGCTAACTGATACTTTGTCATTTTGGAGGGAGTCGATGGCTTTGCTGAGTTCCTCTAAAGTAGGCATTATGTTAAGCGGACAAAATTGTCCATAGTGGACAGTTCCTGTACGTTGATGAGGAGTACATCTCTGAGTAGTGCTCCATCCATCTGGAAATATATTGCTAAGGTCCGTGATCATATCTTATGTCAATGATTTCAGAGGGCAACCACTTTTACTGTAGGGCCTAGAAGCTTCTTGATGCCACTGTACATTCTTTGAATATTTCCTTACTCGGCTATACACTGGAATCATTCACACAGTTGCTGCCAGTATTCTTTTACTGCCAGTTTAACAATGCGTTGAATGGTGTTCCGGGCTCTTCTGTGGAGAGCAAGTGTACCTTCATTAAGACATTTGTTTGTAAGCTATGAAGAGTTCTCATTTTTTTCTCGATTATTGGTTCCATCCTTGAAAGCTATGCATTGAACCAGTCCTTGCTAGGCCGTTCCTTCTTGCCAAACGTCTACATGGCTGCGCTATAGCTGGCTTCCTACATGGCTTTCAACTTGGCTGTGGCTTCATTCTTTGGCAGGTCCTGGAGAGAATGATCCAGGGCTGACACATACTCCTCATCTTAGATGGGGAGAGACTTCTACACAGTGTTGTCGCAAGAGGGACCTTCTCTTTTGAAGCGGTGTAATCTTCGTGAATGTAGGCGCACCCTGCTGAACACAAGAGAATTCTTGGAGTCTCAGTCTGCACTATTTTAGATTCTGGTGGAGAAGATACTGTTCAGGGCAGTGCGCCTGGTGATGACTAAGTCGAGTTGGTGGCATCAATGAGACCTAGGATGTTATATGACAATGTGTGTTTTGGCTTACACTTGAAGATGTTTTAACGCACGAGTAATTATATGTAAAGAGCTTCCACAGTCTTTTACCATTTTCGTTGGTCTTTACAGTGCCATGATGTCCGAGGCAGGTTATCCAGGATTGGTGGTCAGCGCCAACTCTAGCATTAAGGACTCCAAGGAAGAATAGTAACTCGTCCTTAGGCCATCCTTTGATATGTTCGTCCAGTGGCCCATTGGATGCATCTATTATTTGTTCTGGAAACGTGTGTTGGGTGCATATACACTGAGGATTGTGACACGTCCTGCAGCAGTGGCAAGGCGGATGGACTAATGACGTTCAGTGCCCATGAGGGAGTGTTGACGGAGGCCAGGAGGGTGTTTTTGATGATAAAGCAAACTCCGTGCTGGTGGGGCTCCTCAGGTTATCAGCTCTTCCATAAGTATGTGTAGTTTTCCTATAAGAGTGAACTGCTAGAGGTAAACCTAGTTTCCTGGAGGGCAGCTATGCTCACATTTAGTCTGGTGAGATCTCTGTCAATGATGGCCGTCTTCCTGGTGTCGTCCACCTCACTGAGGTCATCAGAAATGCATGTGCGTGCGTATTGAACCCAAGATTCAGATTGCGAACCAAAGAGCTTAAGTCTTATTTAATGGTTTCTTGTTTCATTTGTCTGGTGCAGAGTTTACTTCTTCTTGTCACATTGAGCAACAAATTTAACTCCAGGCACCCACTGAATCAGGCAGTCGTTGGCGGGCCAACACCTTACTGACCGTCGGTTGCCCGGCTTAAGGCAGGCAGTAGTCGACAAGTGGGACTCGATGATCCCTCCCATCAAAGAAGCTGAATCGTGGCTCCCTGTCCCTACTGTATTCGGGTGAGACTTATTACCGGTAGCCTACCAGCGTCCGTGTTGTTTCCTTGTTAAAAGGCGAGACTGAAGTGGCCTCTCCTGGGCGTGTAGTATGGAGATCCTGGGCTGCTTATACTTTAGGTTCCCCCTCTCGATCTTGCTGGTGGGGTCCCAAGGAATGATGAGCATGACATTTGGCACCAGTTTGGATGCAGGAGCTGCTAAAAGAAAGCCATACTTGACACCCAGCTGCCTTAGAAGCTCCACTCCGGATTTTCTGTCTGGTTTGCTCCCATAGCCTTTCCTTCCCCCGAAGATTTCCACAAGGCAGCGGAGCCATTATCCAATGGCACTTCGATTGTTCGAATTGGAGTTTCCACCTCCTAAATAAACTACTACGCGTTTATTGTCACTATTCTATAGATACTTTCATATCGTTTCCCAATGAAAAATGTTTCTTCGTTTAAAGACTGAACCTTGGTGGTCAATAACATAAAGAGAACAGATTTTGGGGTTATTATTAGTGGCATTTGCAGATTTTGTACATATAAATCTTCTTGTATAGAAATACATGAAGGAATGATGACGTTATCATGCGTATGACATCCACGCTCAAAAGATTTAAAACATTCGTCATAAAAGCATCTCTATTATAACATTGCATGTTGTAGATTTGTCTGCAGTTAACATAATTTCATTAACTCCATTTATGGTCTAGAACTAAGCAACATATAAGAACAAAAGCTTACAACTTTTGTAAACTTCAGCATAAAATATTATTTCACTAGAATACCAAGTGAAAACTTACAATAATTGTACAGTATTTTGAGTTAAATCTCAATTAGTCCTAAAAGTTATATCGAAACGTATGAAGTGGTATTCTGATTAAATTACAATATTGAATGTTTTGATGTGACTGCAGTAACGAATATAATATTGTGACAGTGGCCATGAGTGTGTAATCAAATAATATCCATGTCCTAAATCACTTTTCAAAACTAAATTTCTAGTTTAAGAATGTTTTAAACGAGCACTTTGTATTTCCAGTGAATAATAATTCTAATAAATAAATCTACTGAAATGAAAATTTGAACACAACAATACAATTACTTCTGCTTCCAATATTAAGGTAAGAATGAGAAAGTTTAGGTGTACACAACTACACAGCCATCTGCTTATTCTAGAACACTCTAAGTTTAGAATCAAGATTGAATCTTTTAACTCAAATTCAGGTAAACGCTTATACACTAAAATTGATCTGAATATATACTTCGCACTCATGTAAATAATTTTAGCTATATATTTTGCTGAATACAAACCAATTGTCTCTGGCCAGATACAAAAAGAACTTGACTTTGGACAATGTCAAGTGAAAAATACAAATGTATGCAACATAACCAAACAATAATACAAATAAAACATTCACGACAATCCATCTTATATATATGTTAAGCATCTCAGAAAAATCTTTACAGGGGTAACTGAATCAGAAACGGTTAATGAATTAACAAAATATTTTTTGTACTGAATACCCTTTTAGAATATGTATAATGAATCAGCAAACTTCGGACATTATTTTTGGTAATAAAGACGAAAAATTATTTTTCAAAGACAGGACTATGAAAGCTTGTTCTGGTACCATGGCTTTTCAAGTTCAATATCCGCTTCTTAAATAATTATATTACGCAATGTTGTATCTTATCTGGATAGGTGAATAAAAAAAATAGATAATATTGTATTTCAAACCTACATTGATTCCTTAACATTGCTAGATCATCAGCAATTTTGTAAAATATTACAAGCAACATAAGCACTACGCTTTGGGCACATTATGATACCGAAGACCAAGACTTAAGTAAAATTTGAAAAATGTGTCTCAGCTGCTTTTTTAAGACTCTGACATGGTAAAATTCGTGTTTTTAAACGAAGTAAATTTCTTTCGACATCACTGCCTATTATAAGCGATAAAGACAATGTTCAGTTTTGATACACCCTTTCTAAATAAAGCAATATAAATGCTAAAAACGCAGCAATAATGCCTCCTTTTGAACGCCAGTATCGCAGTTTAACAAAGCAACATGTCCGATCCAACACAGGAGATGAATTTTCTATAACATAACGTTCCTAGGCTAGCAGGCTTACGTAGAAACAGCACATTTGCTTTGCCGGAAAAACAGGCAGTTACGATAAAATTGTATTCTTAACTCTCTTTATTACGTGCTACATAAAATAGTTAAATTGTGGTTACCCTTAAATGATCATGACTTAATTGCTTACAAAAAAGAGTTTTGCGATATTTTCTTTTCCTGAAAACGTCTAATTTGCGTAATTGAATTTTAACCGCCAATGTCTTAATGAGAAAATCAAAATCAGTTTCCGATAATGAAGAATCGTATTCCATATTTATGCAGTTGTTAAGTGGGTTAGAATGCTTGGGTTAATATATGCAATCCAGCGGTAAGCGATAAAGATTTTATAGTACAAAATGTCAGTACTCTTTTCACAATTCATACACTGCTATATTTTCTTGATATTGTCATATATTAAATGTTTATGAAATAAAGACGTGTTTCGTCTTGTAAAGTGTCGATTGCAGTTATCTTGTTCATTGAACTTTATTTTCTTTTGTGAGAGACTATCCATCACGGATGGGTCATTATTGTTACGAATGCACTTGTATTAACAGAGAGCATAATTTGCCATTTAATAGCATTCAATATTACAACATTTATGGCATGATATTATAGACGGTTTCAATCATGATATGTGAATTATGAATATATGAAAATAATTACATACAGGTCTAATTCAACTTGTAAAATGATGAGAATTATTTGTCACAAATGTGTTGTTTGTCTCCTGGAATTGAACGTATAGGATTTTTGAACACAGTCATACAATTGTGAGTCAACAAATTGGGTCCCAAAGAATATAATTTAACTAATATTACACCGCCATCATTGTAATAAAATAAACATAAATACTGATTAAAAGTTGCGTTTTTATGATAACTTTAAGCTTGCATCTAAAAGCAGAAAATGTTTTGAAATTCCTTATGGAATTTATTGTTTTCATTGAACAGTTTTTGCCGCCATTTTCTGATTAGACTCGCAAAAGTGAATTGGGGAAAATGGTTGCGTCTGTTTTAATATTGCCAATCTACCTCCACATGGGTTTGTTATGTCAAATATAACATAACATGAAAAATGACTAAATTATCAAACAAAAACCCCAATAATAATAAGTAAAACTACCGGTATTACTTAGATGATAACGAGGGTGGAGGTGTGATTGGATGGACGTTATATCTGTAGCATGGAATCCACCCTGTATACAAGTTTTATTTTAATATGAACTTGTTGAAGTAAATAAATTCACCTTTATTCACAGAATAATGTAGACATAAACTGGACCTCCAAATTTACAGAACTTTATTCATCCACATAATAAATATGCGATGCAAGTCCGGTTCTAAAAGAGATATGTTTACGCCTTATGTACAATCTAATGTTGAATCTCAAATACTGCAAATATCCGGTCGTAACAGTAAATATATGTATTTCTGCATCCAGTGATCTTTTTCGCACAAAAATATCTTAACAATGTGATGTATATTTGTATGTGGAAGTTGAACGTAAACACTGTCACTGTGATGTGTAGGTCAACTCAAACGAACAAATGAAAGGTACAGCGTCTGTCAGAAGGAAAAATATTATTTCTTCTTTTCATCGAAATAATTTATATTGAAATAAAATTATGTGATCAAAGGAATTTCATATGGGTAATGCTTTCCTATTAATGTTACGAAACTCGTTAAATAAATTCAATATTAAATAATTACCCATTTGAGATCCTCTTTGTATTTTACACTGATAACCGATTCGTTATGAATTCAATGTGAATGCATGCACTCTACATTCTTTATACTGCATATCTTCTTAAATAGTTATAAGAAATAAAAATAAATCATAATTTGAATCTGTAAAAATACGTGCATTTTATTTCAAATAAAGATGTACAGTACAATTATCTTTCAAACAATGTGGAATTTTATTCAGCTACAATACTTTCATTTTGTAATCACAATAAACTTGTTAAATAATTGTATTATGCGGGGTTTTACCAGATCCGTACGGATAATTATAATAAATTACATAACAGTAAACTTTCATCGTCATTAGTGTTTATTAATATTGACGTTATAAATGATTTGTAAATAAAATGTTTCAACTATTTTTTCAATTTCTTGAATCGGATGTACAAAATAATACACAAAACTACCGAATCACCGAATATATGTGTGGGATATGTTTATCTAACTAATTTATAACCGAGAAAGGAAACTAAAATACTAGACATCGTGTTTAAAGTAACCCGAGAAGAGCAAGTATTATATTAAGTTTCATTTGATATAATCAGACACACCAGCTGTGATGCCTTTCTAAATCTATTGGGCGGTGGGTGTGAATTCCAGCGTCATTATGTATGATAAAACCATATATTCAGCTGAAGGCACTATTCATCGATTTACGTGGAACGAGTTACTGTTGTAGTCGGGATTTCGTCTTTAACCATCCGCTATCTCCAGCTTCATGGTAATATCACTCTTCGAGCAAGTTTTATGTTTTCTACATACAAGCTGTTGTTGCCAAATCTTCTGAAATAATACCTTTACAACAAAGAGAAACACATTGTCTGGAAAAGTCATTTGGGTTCTATTGTAGTTATTCAATCATTTTTAGAAACTGTGTTCTTCAAGGCATGATGAAACAATAGGAATCAAACTATGGCATTCGGTAAGTGTTTTTTCATACACCTTTATTTTATTTCTTGCCATCCATGTAATATGACAAGAGTGCAGGGAAGCAAGGCAACATAAAATAAGTAAATATTTCAGTTTCATTTGTGCGCTGATGGGTTGTAAAAGTAATAATGGCAAATATGTCAAAAGTAGACGCTAATATTATGACTACAATGTAGAAAAGTCTGCTGGGAGTTGAAAGCTGGCTTACGATTCTAATCGATGCATAGCATTACTGTGGTGGTTAGTTGTAATTATCCCTGGATAAGGTAACGATAGTAAACCTTATCATAGCGAATATGATGCACAAAACATCGAAAAAGATTCACCTGGAATTAGTAAGATACATTGTTTTAATAATTTTCGTTACTATTGCCCTCTCTGAAAATATTTATTCTCTCTTTTTCCTCATCTATTAAGGTGGTAAAATTGTCACATGAGTTTTACTTGAACTCCACACTTTGCTGTTACTCCGGAAAGGTTTCTGGTCTTTTGTTATTAATTAATTATTTAATTAATTATTATATTTAATTTATCGTTTGATTTATCTATCTATCTATCTATCTATCTATCTATCTATCTATCTATCTATCTATCTATCTATCTATCTATCTATCTATCTATCTATCTATCTATCTATCTATCTATCTATCTATCTATCTATCTATCTATTTATTTATTTATTTATTTATTTATTTTTTATTTTTTATTTATTTAATGCATTATTTATTTTTATTTGCTTATTTATTATGTTCTTTGTGGTAACTCATATATTCTTTTCATTCTATTCAAATTCGCAAATAAATGAAATATTTATCTTTCCGTTGATATATATATTCAATCTTCTCATACACTGACAAATATGCAATTATAGATTCAAATTCCATTTTCGTAGTTTAACTCTTAACACAAAATTAATTTGGTCCTAGATATAAAACAAGGGAATGAAAATATATACATTATTTGTATAAGAATATAACACAAAATAATGCATTTCTAATTGTCGTAATAAGGGCAATTACATTTGCAATGAACATTTCTGGCTAATATTTACATTATCATGGCAATACATTTTGTAACTCCCGAATGATATTGTGATCAATATATTGCAAATTCAAACTTAATAAAGTCAGTAAATATTAATTTATTAATATATTTTGTGGATGAAAGATGGTACCATTAAAGTTAAGCATTTCTAAATTGATGAATTGTGTTTATAATAATTAAATACATATTCTCTGTAAACTTAAAGACTTTTGATGCAAAATTTTCACTTCTAATTAAAAATATTCGTACTTTCATATTTAAAAAGAAATATCAACCTGACACATGTTTAAATAAATTAAAATTAAATATTTAAAGCTGAAATAAAATATAATTTGTTCAAGAAAATTAATTAATCGTTGCAATACACTATCTTTCAAGTACAAACTCATTTTATTGGAAATCATCATTATTAGTTATTTGTCTCCAGTGGCGTCAGTGTTTCTTTCTTCATTAAATATACTGTCCCCCGTGTATCACGTGCTGAAAATTGACGTTTAACAACATAAACCAAACGATTCACATTCTACAGATTGTCAGATTGTACAACTTATACGGTGATGATCATATTGTATAACTTGTAATGTGGTGTTTATATTTTACAAATTTGTAATATGATGTCCATATTAAAAAATTTTTAATATGATGTTCATATTGTAAAATTTATAAAATGATTTTCATATTGTATAATTTGTAATATGATGTTCATAATGTAAAACTCGTAATATGATGTTCATATTGAAAATCTTTTAATATGATGTTTATATTGCAAAATTTGTAATATGATGTTCAGATGGTAAATACTGTGGTGTTCAGAATATTCAATGTTACTGCGATGTTCAGATTATACAATTGTACTCTGATATTCTGAGTTTTTAATATTGTGATCATACTGGCCTATCGATTTTAATAATATATATATATATATATATATATATATATATATATATATATATATATATATATATATATATATATTATTTCGTGTTAAAGTCTTTCTATATTCCATTATCAATTATGACTGCGAGATATCATCATCATTGTTACTATTTCTTTGTTAATTTTAAATTTAGAACGCACGTTAATGTATTGATCTACTCAAGGTTATTTCATTTGTATACAGTTTGTAGTATATTTAATTTGTACTAACACATTTAAAGTACTGATCACCTGAAAACTTTCTTTCGAAACTGACTAATTCATACAAGTCGTTATGTCGTGTGGTAAATAATAGTTTTGAAAATGTCATATTTGTTGCAGTTGTAACGTTAAAGCTCTATCATGAAATCATGACCGTATGATAAAGAGTATACCTCTTTCAAAAGTATTTTTGCATGATAAATGAAATATCGGCGAATCTGTGTACATTAATGGTTCTTAACGCAGTGCTTGCTAGGCTTTTTGGGGTGCCCATGTTTTAGGCTTCGATATAATATATTCTGAACATAAATATGACATATACCTGTAATTTTGCAGAGTTACTAGTAAAACAGGGAGTCCCTCTGAGCAACCAGCTAGTATATTAAAATGTACCTGTATATCTGTGATAATGCTCCTGTGTTTGCTTATTCACAAGTATGCCGTTCATATGATATTCAGGATGTTCACTATAGCGCTAAGGACTGTGACTTGTGTCATTTGTTACGATCCACAATACAATTCTCTTCGAAGCAGCTAATGATTTTGTCATATGGGTCAGCCTGAATAATTGCAAAACTCGTTCAAATCCAGCTTGTGAACCAGCAAATACGCTTCAAAAATATGTATCATGCGGCACTTTCACAACTCACAGTGCGAAAGATATGGAAAATTGAAACCAGTCTAGAAATGGGAAGAACATAGAGTAGGGTATGCATGTATTTGGCTGACCAGGATTGGTTGAAATTAAATGCTAGAGTTTGGACAAAGGATCGTTTAAGAGAATATGCTAATCGTTGCAGACCCCATCCCACCCCTCAAAAACAAAAAGAAAAACCAGATACATTGTTTTACAGCACTTTTAGAAATTTAAGTTTGGAACACTCACCTGACTTTTTGGTCAGATTGATAAGACATGTTTTAGATACATGTGAATTAAGAAAATGCGGCTTCCCATATGATTTTATCCACACAGAAGCTGTCACATTGGACGTGTCTGTACTGATAAATATAGGTTTAATCGTGATAATTCAGAAATCTAAAGTTATTGAATTTTTAATATCATGGTATTTGCATGGTTGTCCTATGGAAGCTGAATTAGTAATGTGAGTGTTGTAAATCAGTCACTGTTATGAAAACGAATCTTCCTATAACTACAACAAAATCGGAATGGCAAATTGTTTTTATTGTTATAAAATATGCTTGATATACATGTTCATTTTTAAAATCTTACTAATTTCTCACTCAAACCTTGTTGTAATGATATTAAGCTATATATCCGCAACATCTTTAACTTAACGAGCGCACAACATAAATGATTCACACCCACATCATTATTCCTTTAAATAAGATATGATCCTACTATTTAAATAACATAATTCACTGATTATTTAGCATTTCACCCCTTTGCATAATGCTAAACTGGTGTTGAATGTTAAACTTTAGTTCGTTTAGACGCAAATGTTTTGAATAAGGAGTTCACTATTTCTACTGACAGTTATGAAGACATTTTACTTACGATATTCTTCACATCTCTGTTAAAGTTTTCTTGTAAAAGTAATGTCGATGTTACATTTCAAAAACAAAAGAAAGGAAAGGACATATATATAATCCGCCTAATTTAGTTGATTGATTTACTATCGTATAAATGGCCTATTAAAAGTTGTATGTTTATCTTATATATTGACATTCTTATGCTCACGGCGCAATTGGCATAACACTGAATACTACAAATAGATTATGTAGATGATTTAATGGCATTCAAAATGTAGGTAGGATTATGCGGTCTGTATAAGCTTATAAGACAAGTCCAATTGCAAACTGCACAGACCCATATCTGCCGACACACAATGCGTTGGCATATCAAGAATGAGAAGTATACAAACTGTCTTAACCTATAATAGTATTTAAGTTTAGAATAACAATTCATATTTAATTTAATTTCAGCAAATCCGTCTACTTGTTTGCTTATACTTTAATAAATTTCACTTTAAATAATTACACAAGTAAAATACGACCCTCCCTCTCTCTCTCTCTCTCTCTCTCTCTCTCTCTCACACACACACACACACACACACACACAAACTCACACACACACAAACAGCTAGTTTGCGTGCATTGTCTTTCAAGTAGGTCATGATGACAAGTAAATAGAGCTTAGGCGCGTCATGCCAGCATGGAAGTGTAAAAGGAGAACAACAAATATAATTTCCAGCCTGTAGTATTTGAAGTTAGTACCTGTTGAACGTCTGCTTAGAAATAGCACAGCTGGAAGTTAATACCTTTTTGTGTTTCAGCAGCAGCAATGTAGTGATAGAAAAAGAGAAAATAAAATCAACTTAGCTAGTCTGAGACATTCCATTTACTATCAGGTAAGATATAAAATTATAACTCACGTTAGTAGTTTAGTAGTTTAAAATAAATTAATTTCCTAGCCATAATTGCTAAGCCGTGATTACTAGTAATCATCATCATCATCGTCATCATCATCATCATCATCAGCAGCAGCAGCAACAACAACAACAGCAGCAGCAGCAGCATTAATTCCGTAACCCTAGAGGTCGTTGGGGCACCACAGTTGACTTTGCAGGCAATTCTCTCCATCTTTTCCTGTATCTACTGCGTTTTGAGAATCTCTAAATCCCATACATGTTCAATCTTTAGTGCTATCTTCCAACCTCTTTTTCTGTCTGCCTTTACTTCCACACCCTCGTACTGTGCCTTGAAAGATTGCTTTTGCCTGTCCAGATAATCATGAGACAAGATCATTCATTTCAGTTTAACCCATTTTTAAAGAGATCAAGAGGTCTTCATGGAATCGGATGGCTCATTAGATCCCGTTGTGGACTTCTTTGTTGGCTACATGGTTAATATATGAAATATACAAGATCTTATGGTAACATCTCATGTCTAAGGTTTGAATCGTTCTTTGTAGGCCTAATGTGAACATCCATGTTTCCGAGGCATACAGAAAGATCGATATGACATTCGAGAGCATAAGCCTTATTTGGTAACCAAAAGCAAAATTGGTATGTATCCATATATGTGGTTGTGTCGAAGCGCTCAACAAAGTCAGCAGTTATTTTATATTTCCTCCTAAACTATTAATATCATCTGTGAAGCGAAGGTGGTGATTGCTCATCATCCGATACTGATAGTGCCCTTGTGGTCATTCAAAGCGTCCGCCATTATCCTTTCCAAAACATATTGAAGAGTATAGGTTACAGTATACATCGCTGTCAGACTCCAAATATTGTTCGAAACCAAACTTCTCTGCTGCCATTTATGCAAATCGTTAGTACGTTGCTCTACGTAAAACAAAAAGACTGACGAAGACCTGGAAACAAGTTCATTTTCATTGATTAGTAAGACTGTATATGAGAAATTAGTGAAAATGTAAATTCCAATATTTTAAGTGTTGAGTCTTTCATCATAAACGGGTAATTTCTTTTTATAAAAATGAAAATATATTTTCATCGCCTGTCTTAAAATGTGTGCAGATATTATAACCCAATAGCAATTAAAGTAAGTCGCAACTGCTTCTGTGAACGTTATAACATAATATATATTATTTGGGTTGATAGTGTACCAATGATTGTTCGATTGCTAGGCCTGCATTAATGTTTTACACGCAACAACCTGATACAAAATTGACTTTTTATATTGCGGACGATTAAGTCTGAACGTAGCGGTGTAATATATATTACTATGTGATTTAGTTAGTTTCATCAATTCTAAAGCTGTGAGGCAGCAATATACAGTTGGCCTTAAATTTCGAAAATGAATGATTTGCAATACTCAAGTAGCGGTTTTAATTCTATGCATGATATGAGTTCAGTACAAGGACAAAATATACACACACAGATATATATATAAAAAGAACATTTTGCACAGACAACTTACTTTTTAACACGGAATGTTCAATGTATCTAATGTTGCATTGTTTGATGCATTACCCGTCCAGTAAACAATCCATATTTCCATAACCTTTAAGCGTCACATTCGTAACTAAACATTACATTGTTATTGCGGTATTCATGTGATAGAAGGTTTACTGAATGCAGAAATTGTCATATTTACTGTAATGTAATTGTGACGAATATTTGCAGAATAATTTGATTTGGGAGAGTAGACTGTATGGGAAATGTAGACAAATTTCTTTTTGACTAAGACTTTCATCACATATTTACTGCGTAAATAATCACATATTTACTGCGTAAATATGCTGTGCTTGAATAAAATTCTGTCAGTTCGGAGATCGGTTTATGTCCACAATCTTCGGTAAACATATACTTCTGTAAGCTAACCTTTAAACCACGCTTGCATATAGGGTGGATTCTATGTTTTAGATATACCGCCCTCATCCACCCCTACCACAGTTCGACGGAAGATAGAATAATCTTGTATGATATGTTGTAGATGTTCATTTCATTTGTTGCATTAAGGTGTGTAGTTCCACCCAATGCATCAAATTTGTTTGGAGAACATTTTATACCATTATCTGTCAGAAAAAACCCATGGCAGACAATCAGAAGTAATTTGTTCTCGTTAATCAAATGTTTGCTGAATACGATTAGTTCGCGTTAAAACTATTCATTTCACAAAGTTGTAATAGTATCGATAAGACGTCTAGCATCAAAAAGAATCTTTCAACTATACTCCCGTTCTACAAATTCAGTTTACGTTGGCTGCTGGTGTAAGTTGGTTCTTGTTAGTTTTGTTAGACTAGTAACCTTTTTTGTCAGTGTACTTGTTTGTCTGTTATTTCAAGAAAACAATCTTTTTTTCGATCATATGTACAGCATGAAAAGTAGTGTCAAAGTTACATCAGTAGCGGCATAAAATAAGTTCTTTGTTTCTTTCTCTTGTTAGGGCAAGATTAACCTGGGTTGGTGTTGGTGTAATTGGTTCCATTATACAAATTAACACATGACGTCTCGTTTGAGGACTATCTATCGTATCCTGGATTGGTATTTAATACTTTTCAAGTCGCATAAACCATTCCAATTTAAAATGACAGATAACACAAGCCTCATGGTAAGTGATGTGTTCCGACAAAGTGAAGAGAAGCAAACCTGTTCTTTATACGGGTAGATTAGTATCTAACCCAATTTGCAACATTTTAAACAAAATGTTTTTCCAGTAACTATCTGGAACGACCAAGCAAAGGTTATGAGATCCTTAATAAATCTGGATATGCTCTTTATTGGCGGATTCTTATATACCTATTCGTAGAAATTCAAGCCACATCCAAAACATTACGTTTTCTCCGTTTCTCAGTTACTCACATTCTTTTCTAGAGAAAACATTGGGAGTGCCTCATTTTAGATATTTCAACTATTTATTTGGAAACGTGGTCAAGTGAGTATCGAAATCACAATATTCATGCAAATATTCAACGTGTATTCTACTTAGATGAAGGATCATCTGTAATAAAGGCGGATGTCGTCAAAGTATCGGTTTTACTCCTTTTTGATGTGTGGGTTGTAAACATATATGATGCAGACATCAAGTGTTGGGCACAATTACGTCATTAGTAGTAATACCAATCATACCAAACCTGAATGTTTTGAAAAGTTTATGAACTGTCACCTTCTTTCTAAATATTTTATCGCTATGCTGATGTTAACTTAACTAAACCATGAACTGTGCTAACAAAATGTTATGGAATTTCATTATGGTTCCTGTTTGCCATTAGACGCTCACCATTTGTTAAAATTCATTCAAAGAGTTTATAATGACATCTTAGTTCCAATTTTGCCATATTAGTTCCATGGGTGTCACAAACCATGTGTGTGTGTGAGAGAGAGAGAGAGAGAGAGAGAGAGAGAGAGAGAGAGAGAGAGAGAGAGAGAGAGAGAGAGAGAGAGAGAGAGAGAGAGAGAGAGAGAGAGAGAGAGAGAGAGAGAGAGAGAGAGAGAGAGAGAGAATTGCCACACAAGTACAGTGATTCGGCAAAATATTAACGTTGCGGTCTATGGAAAGAGAATCATATAATCTGTTTGTTTTGGGGAGACAAAAATTATAACACAAACACTGAGATTTCCTTGTCATGGTGTAAACATCGGCATATATTATTTTTGTCATCCAATAATGTTCCAGCTAAATTAAAGCATCCCTTCACCCTTGCAATTTAGTGAGCTGATTAAAAAATCAGTATTCATCAAGTACTATTATGGCTTCTTACTCTATATAAAGGTTGTCTGGTTTTGTATTTTTTACGAAAATCAAACAAATCATCTAAGTAGAATCTAACTATACGTGTGGCATTTATAAAAGAAACAAATTAAGAAAAAAAATCATAACTGATATGAGTTGGGAGTATTACGCAATGAACGTCTCCAACTACGTTCTTTTATTTTTCCAAATACATGTACGTGACATACGAATTAAGACGAATATCTTAATGAGGGTGATGGAGTGACCTAACTTATATACACACGTTCTACGTATGAGAAAATACACATACAATCATTTGATATTATTACTGCATTATCAAATTTAATCGATAATTTCATATGAAATTTGCCAATAAATAATTAGCATCTTCCATAGCGTAATATTGTTAACTTTCGTCGGCTCTAATTTTGGAGAATGTACTTTTGTATGTAACGGTACCATCCTGTACAGTAGGCATATACAATTAATATACCTACAGAGTAAAGTTCAAATGAAATGTGTAGTGAGATCAGGAAATGTTTACTTCATGAACCCGCTCAGGTGGCCTAGTGGTTAGAGCGTCCGCCTCAGATGTGGGAGATCGTGGGTCCTATCCCCGGTCGAATTATACAAAATAATTACAAAAATGGTACTAACAGAAGCATATCTTGAGGCTCAGCATTAAGAGGTTAGTGTTAGGACTGGTCAACTTGGTGTCAGGACAATGTGACTGGGTGGGACATCATGCTACATGTCTGCGGCATGATGTCCCAGTGCTAGACATCACTATAAACTGCCACACAGCAGATATAGTAGCGATATGGCTGAATAAAGTGTTAAAACTATGTCAAAAATCATAATCGAATCATATAATCACATCCACTTCTTGACTTTCTAGGAAATATTTATCTTTGCTGTCCCGGAAATATTGCAAGTATTGCTATCACTAGTGCATTGATCTGCTACATATAAATCTTTTCTGGAAAAGCACGTGAGCTTGGTGAATGAATTAATCTGGTGCTAAGTGTTCAGTACAGTAGTTTGCATTTGCAGTCACACTATTATATTTGATTCAAACGTGGCGTGTTGTTGGTGTTCAACAAAGTTAGAGGAAACCAGTCTGACATAATACATTTCTGCTTTTTGCCAGCTTGCAGTGCGGTAGCAATTGAAAAAGTTTGGTTTTGTGTTTTCCAATGATGCGTACTGCATTTGTGTCTATAGTATGAAATAGCCGGCGTATATGTGTGCGTATCAGTGTGTGTCGGTGTGTGTGCGTGTAAAACTACTTTGTATGGTGTTATTAAAGTTGAAGATAGCTTACGTTTCGTTATTATTGTATTTTTGTTATTTATCTGTTGTTGTTGTTGGATGTTAAAACATCTCCGTCAGATACAGCAGGAGACAGCAAACATTCGTTCTAAAAGTAGTCCCTTGCATGTGCACACAAAAACTAAAATGACAGACGTTAGATAACCGGAGATGAAACATTAAGATTAGAAAAACATAAAAATTTCTCTGTCTCATCGGTGAGAATTAGCTGTCTATGCCTAGACTGAAATCACGTTTGCGCATTAGTTTTTTTTTGTCTAAGCACTAGCTTAACTGAATCAATGACAGCAATAAATTATAATATTCAAAAACATTCTTTAAATAAGTTAAATTAAGGACACAATAAACATCACATATAACAAAATTATGCACTCTAAGCACATCACTAATTTTGCCTTATTGATCTTGCCAGTCATTTACAAAAGTGACGGAACTATGAATATAAATTAATGAAGTATACGTTTAAATTAATGCAATAGTTTTTCTTTTCTAACATTTTGTTCAGAGAAGGTTTGATTGCAGTAATGACCACAACTAAATAGACCAACATATTTCACAGGCATTATAACATTGGGCTTATTTTGTTTTGTTTACGAAGGATAGGAATACGACACAAGTTACTACTAATTACATGTTTGGCTATATGCTGAAATAACTAGCAATGTAATATTTCCCTTCCATATTCTTCATATGAATATTATGTACAACGGGGCTTTATTGCGTATGTCGATAGACGGGCTGTAATTTGCGAAACTATATATTTGTTGTATTAAACTACACCAACAATGAGAGGTATTTTTTGTGGGCATCTAATTATATAATATAGAAGTAAAACCAAGGCCTGCTTATGCATCACACGATGCTAGTTCTGAGTCGTCGCTGTTGACGTTTAGGTGCGATTTATGAACGGGCACAGATAGTGCGTCATAAATGATCATCAGTCTTTTACAAAATCAATCTTGAAATCATATTTCTAATAAATTCATATTAATTAGTCCACGACATGGAATCAGTTATTGCTCCCCATGAAAGCAAACCTACAAAATGCCAAAAGTATAGAATCATCAGTCAGATCAGTCAACCAAGCAAAGTCATGCTGAATATAATTCTCAACAGACTAAAGCCTCCAGCAGAGAAAAATAAATGCCGAAGATCAGACAGGCTTCCGAGCAGGAAGAAGCACCACAGAACAAATCTTCAATCTCAGACGTATGCGAGAAATACCTTCAGGATCATCATGTCTTTATAGGTTTGAAAAAAAATGTCTTTGATAGGGTGTGGCATGCAGCCTTAGAGACAACTATGAGGAAGTACAACATCAGCTCATGTATAACGCATGTTGTTGCACACTTCTATGGCAATTCCACCATTGCTCTCCTCAACACGGCAGCAGACGAGATTGATTTCGAATAACATTTGGAGTAAGACAGGGATTTATATTGTCACCTACACTCTTCAACATTTCGCTGGAAGGGATCATGGAGGATCCCTTGCATGATCACAAGGGTACTGTCTGCATCGGGGGAAGAACGATCACCAAAACTCGATTCAGAGATGACATTGATGGTTTAAGAGGAAATGAAAAGAACTGGCACAACCTCCACAGAATACGGTTTGAAGAGTAGCAACGAAAACAACAAACTGATGACAAACATCACCAATGTCATCATGCAAAAGTAAATGTCAATGAACAGAAGCTGGAGTGAGTCACAATCATCAAATATTTGGGATTAATAATCACAGATGTGCGCTCCGAACCAAAACTACTTTGCAGGATTGCCCAGACAACAGCAGCAATAGCAAGGCTGATACCAATATAGAAAGATACCAACACTTCTTTTGGTTTCAAAATAAGGCAGATGGGCTCATTTTTTCAGATTGATATTTCTTTATGCTATCTAAACATGGACTTTCACATCAGATTAACAAAAACAATCTCGCAAAGCACAGTGCGAAAGTACAGAAGAAGAGGCAGACATAAATGAGATAGAAAAACAACATTAAGAAGAAAGGAATGGTGGGATTTTGGAGGTACCCAAGGGACATTAGAGTACAGGGGAAATATGGAGAAGATTGGTTGCAATGTCAACAGTGGTGCCCCAAAGACCTCTGCGTTAAGGGATTGATGATGATGATGATGATGATGATGATGATGATGATGATGATGATGATGATGATGATGATGATGATGATGATGATGATGATGATGACTACACTAAATATTTCACAAGATGTTTGTATAAACACAAGTATTAACTGTATAAGTTCAACTTAATACAATACCGTAAATTAAGGAAATTAAATCTTTACGTAAACTAATATCTTGGAAGCATGCGTATATGTAAATAATTATTCAATACTATATTAGATTGAGTAGGATTCAAGTCATGTTGTTCTGTCTCAAAATGATGTTTGTATAACGTAGTCATCTTCAGTATTGTTTCTTCTCTACAAGTAATAATGCAGCGTATACCCTTTTTCATCGAGAACAATTACAAATAAAATTGATACCTCTAATCAGATTGACATCACTTACATTGTTCCAATCTCAGACGAATGAATTCCAAATTGGCCTGGTGCATGTCATGGTGATCGAATAAGAAATTACGACGAAATCATTATTTTCTTAAGTTAAAAGGAAAATGACAATTATCAAATTTTCACGTTGTTTTTCAATTCATGAAAGACAAACTTGTAATAGTTCAAAACTCATATGAACTTGTATATGTGTAATCGTCACCTGATAGAGGTGGGGATGCAATGGGTAATTTTCAATTAATTTGATTTAGTACACTCATATCATTATAGCGTTATATATATATATATATATATATATATATATATATATATATATATATATATATATATATATATATATATATATATATATATATATATATATATATATATATATATATCTATATCTATATCTATATCTATATATATATATCTATATCTATATCTATATCTATATATATCTATATATATATATATATATATATATATATATATATATATATATATATATATATATATATATATATATATATATATATTGAGTTTAAAACTCTTCTTCGATTGTTTCAGAATCTATTTACTACCGATGAACAACTAGCCATTAATCAATCCTGATATCTTTTCATCTTTGTTTGTTTAATAATGCTTGTGTGTAATCCAATTTGGAGGGTTAACTTGGTAATCGATGATAGCACGAAAGCTTCGTTTCTAAGCCTGATGAAACGTGTAAATTAATTTAGCTAAGATGGACTTTGTATGTGAACAGTATTCTTTTGCAAAAGTGTCTTCAGCATGTGACCCTTAGTATATGAAACAAAGAAACAACTCCAACTCCTGAAAAGCAAACAATTGATCGTTACACTGAGTACTTTTTATGCATGTTATGTATATGAGAGCAGCGGCATCTACAGTAACCAAACCATGTCTGCACATATACAGGCATATTCCTGTAAGCATTAACGTTTTGTACATGTATCGTTATGTTTGTTTGACTCACATTTTAATATACATTTTCCTAAAGAATAACGAGCAGTTTGAATATTCTATTATTTCTAACTTTGCATTATTATCTTTTTCAGAATGTGATGCTCGCTGGAGAAACTGAAGTCGGTTTAAAATACAACATGGAGACCTCAAACAGTATTATGAACGGATATACTACTTCCAACATTACATTTTTCTCGAACAGTTCTTGGTCCAATTTTTCCGTCAACAGTCCAAATAGATCGGAAATAGCACATTTCCTTGAATTTGAGAGATATGTCAGAATCATTGTTCCAACAATATTCGGTTTAATTGTCGTCGTCGGTTTGTTCGGGAATTTACTTGTCATCCTCGTAGTTTTATCCAATCAGCAGATGAGAAATACTACCAACGTACTAATTGTAAGTCTGGCTGTAGCAGATTTGTCCTTTATTATTTTTTGCGTGCCATTCACGGCAACGGCTTATGCCTTACCCGTATGGCCGTTTGGAGATATATGGTGCAGAATAGTTCAGTATCTTCTGCACGTGTGTGCCTACGCAAGTGTGTACACTCTTGTACTTATGTCACTTGACCGGTATCTGGCTGTGGTTCATCCAATAACATCGATGTCCTTACGCACAGTAAGAAACACATATTTTGCTGTTGTTATCATTTGGATAATAATTTTTTTGGGAAATATACCATTGTTGTACCAGTACACAGAAATGGTATATGACTATTATGGTGAAACAAGGAGCGCGTGCTTAAATAACGTCTCTTTCGAAGATCCTCATGTTATGAAGATCGTCTCTTCCTGCTTCTTTGCTTTTGGCTACGTCCTACCATTGACTTTAGTTTGTTTGCTATATGGTTTAATGTTGAAAAGGCTGCTTTATGGAATTGTTCCTGGTGTTAGTCAGAGAGCTGAGAGTATGAGATCGAAAAAGCGCGTGACAAAAATGATAGTAATAGTTGTGGTTGTTTTTGCCTTATGTTGGTTACCTATTCAAATAATCTTCATCTTACAAGCTTTCGGACCTTATTCAACAGACATTCACACAGCAGCTGCTCAGTTCGCCGCAAATTGCCTTGCATACATGAACAGCTGCGTCAACCCGATACTGTATGCTTTCTTGTCTGATAATTTTCGTAGAAGTTTCAAGAAACTTCTTTGCTGCTCAACTGGACAGTACACAAAATTTGAATATGAAAAAACAAATGTTAAAAACTTTGAGAGAGAAAGAAATGACAACCACTCAACAAGATGTGCGACTTCAATGACAACGATGCAGACATTTTATAACGGAAATGATGCAGCGAACAATTCCGATGAAAAAAATGCTAATAAATGTGCTCTTTCGGAATTGTAATTGTGGAGTAACATTTCCCCTTTTGACAATCATTTTCTACGAAATAAAAGCACGAACTGTAGTTTACCGTGCTAGATTTATTTTGTAAATAATATTGTAACCCTTCACGTTGGAGATTAAGTAATGGTAAATTTAAGTTCTATTTAGTACCTTTATTTCATTGGAGCTTTTGTTTGCACTTTCACTCACAAAACTATAAAATTTATTTCCTTACTGAAATTATTTAGTTGTTAATTGTCACATGCACGTCAATATATAATACTTGACAAAAACAGAGTCCACGATAAATGTGCACAATATTTGCTCGAAATGAGTGTATTTTAGAAAGGTGAAACACATACTAATGTGTATGTTTTTTATATTCTTTGTTTGTCGGATGTTTTTTTTGTTTTTGTTGTTGGTTTTTCATATTTGTTTTTTGGAATATATCGATTTTTAGTGACGCGTTATTAGACAACACTGTCAAAACTAGACAGCAGTGTACATTGATTGTCATAGATGACTTTATGAATTGTAGATGTAGAATCTTTTCATTGTGGCTAAAGAATAAATGCTTATTTTGCTGATGCATTATTGGACCATGTTGTCAAAACCAAACTGTTTCTGCTCATTTGTTGATTGTAGATTTAAAATGTATTTAGCATGACTAAATGTCCAAAAATGTCCAACTTAATCTCGAGTGAATGATTATTCTAATTGTCGAGACAGATTTTAAATGCTTTTGTCCAAGCTGCAATTTGCATTATGCCATTGTCCATCTAATATATATATATATATATATATATATATATATATATATATATATATATATATATATATATATATATATATATATATTTATATAATAAAAACCATTGTCAAATGGGGAGAAATTGTTCCCATTCTCCCCATTCGGTGACGGAATCTTGAGAATCGCCTAACAGTAAATAATATGTATCCATGACTATATATATATATATATATATATATATATATATATATATATATATATATATATATATATATATATATATATATATATATATATATATATAACATATTTAGTTTATATAATCATTTTTAATCATTGGTTTTGTTGTTTGCGAATCATGAATGGGAAATCTTCAAAGCTAAAATGATGTAACAAAATACTTAGAAACTTTTAAAATAAATGTGTGTTTGTGTTTAGAAGGAAATACTTATTGACCTAAAGGTGTGTAATTTGTTTTGTGTAAAAAGTAAACTTTATTATCTATTAAGTTTCCATATTTTGAAACAAAATTTTTTGCAGATTGCAGAACATGTACAAGTGGTTCTTGCTTGAAATTAACATTTATCCTAGTGTTGCATTTTACTAAATGCATGACAATTTCATAATTTACAATTCGTATAAGTTATTGATTGTCAATTATTGTAAAGTTTGAAGGATTGCTTAAGTATTGATAAATATGCTCTTTTGTGATTTTGTATCCATAGCACATTTATAGTCCGCATATATATATATATATATATATATATATATATATATATATATATATATATATATATATATATATATATATATATATATATATATATATATATATATACGTTTGTTTTGCGAGCAATTTTTCCCTTTTTTATCAACAATATTAGTTGCTTAAATCATTTTAGGTTGGTGTATCAAAGCATAAGTTGTAAATCTTTGAAAGTTATTGCCATTGTTATCCTCTTGCTCAAGAAGGGTGATATTTTCATTGCCCCAGCCGTTTTGTCCATCTCTTCGTCTGCCCGTATGTCCCTTCATCTGCTTGAACATTCGACTGTCCATTAAAACATCTACTCAATCATTGGTTGTCAGTTTATGAACTTTATAGAATTATATTTCCCTTATAGAAATAATCTGATAGAGTGTATACCCTGTCTTTCAGCCCTGTAATTAACAACATTCAAATTTGTAATATTTCAAACAAAGAAATTTTCAAATACTGTCTAACCATTCTTAACATCTGAAGATAACTCACCGCATATGTGAATTATTACCTCTAATCAGTACCTGGGAGAGATGGTTGTTTATGTTTTGGGTTTTAGGGACTATTTTGTTCACGTTATTTGCTACATCTAGCCGAAGAAAAGAAGCCAAGTGCCTTTCTCAAAGACACACCATGACAGCGGATGAGGCTTGCCTGGGAGGGTTGCTACGCTCTACAACTGAGCTAGTTCGGCTAACTATCTGGTAGTAGGATTGATTAACGGAGACAGTGAAGATGGAATATTAGTGATGTAAAGCCTTGAGAATTCACGCTGACTCATCGTTACAGTTATTCTTTTTAGGTATTGTGAATAACTATTTTAATTAAGTCAGCCTTTAGTTAGGTATTGCCAAGAACCTATGCGATTAAATTAAGTCAGCCATATCTCTACATGTCTATCGAAACATTGCGCTGCCCGTCAACAGAGCTAAAATATGTAAATAAAGCCTATATAGCAAAAACTCGTGTTATCTCTTTATATATATATATATATATATATATATATATATATATATATATATATATATATATATATATATAGTCTCGTTTACATTTTACATCCATATGCCTGTTTGTGATATACACGGTAGAGCAGAACCCAGGTGAAGAGAGCTTGAGGCCAATTTTACACAGTTAACAATACGAAGTTACTAAATTTGTAAATGTCCACATTTTTGTCTATTTAGTAAATATGATTGACCACGCTTTCTTTCTCTCGTATGAAGGAAAAATGCTAATTTAATTGTTCCATTCTTATCAGAGAGTTAATTTGAAACTTTTTTCTTTTTGATTTATAATTGTTGTTACTGGGATGTGTCATACGTATATAGTCGATAGTAATCGACCAGTTGTAACTCAGAGTAAGAAAAAGTTGTACTTGTGCACATGCACAAAGTTTTTGTAATTGTTTCTTGGAATTGTCATATCGTGCTGGCATATCGTTATATTATTTTACGGTAGTGCAAAAGTGATGTTACGTATCGGCTCGTTCAAAGTAACATAAAATAAAGAGTGAAGACAACAAGCATTATAAATTTTAACAAAAATAATTTACTTTCCTAGAAAATATGAAATAATGTCAATATGCTAAGCAAGATTTACGGTTTACAGAAACAAGTCCTGCAAAAAGTTCTAAACACATTCTGAAGTGTTTGATGTCCCGGTCCAAAATGGCAGGTGACCACGTCAGACGAAGGCTAACAGAAAATTCCAGAATTAATACAATAAATGGTTTATGTTGTCCCGTTCCAATTTAGAATATTTTCGGGAAAACATCTTTGTCCAAATCAGTAATGTTGTTCTCCAAGAAAACAATTATTGAGAAAAAAAAATTAGCTCTTCTAACAAGACACGTTGTTTTACTTAGATATACGAAAAGACAACTTCAAGCAGAAAAATACCTTTTTAAGGTAATATAAGTTGAATAACCAACATTACGACTCTACGACTGTGTATGACTCCACTACGACTGTCTGTCGGTGACTGTTGACTCTGTACGTCTTACAAAAATCTCAAACATATAAATGAAACGTTGTTTGAACTGCACGCGCACGAGGACGCATACAATTTCGTATTACTTCTGGGCATTAGGAAAGCCTGACCAAGTATCAACCAATCGTTTCCATAGCTATTCCTGAATGTTTACTTTAATGAATTTATTATCATACCCAGCACGTGCTCACATGAGTCACATTTACGACTCAAAAATACGATGTTTCTTTAACAACATATTAGACTGATATTAATATAATTGTATTAATAATTATATTTAATGAAATAAAATGACATAAAAAGATTTATACAAAATTCATTTCTTAACAGACATACTTTGACTACAGGGTCGTAACACCTTTCCCATTAAGAAAAAAAAAGATTTATGTAATAAAACTTTTTTTTTCATAGCAGATATAAATTCTACACCAGGTAAAATGTCAAATAAGAATATTTCTTATGAATTAATAAAAAAAGACATTTCTACACACAGGAAAGTGCATCTGCAATCAATTTATCCTTTCCTTTTATGTGTCTGATTTCAAGATTGTATACTTGTAAAAAAGCTCCATCTCAACAGCGTCTTGTTTTTATTTTTCATTCTGCCGATGAACGTGAAAGGGTTTTGGTCACTAAACACAACAACTGGAGAAGGAGCCGAGCTAATATAAACTTCGAAATGCTGTAATGCCAGTATTAAAGCCAAACAATCCTTCTCGATTGTTGAGTAGTTTCTCTGGTGTTTATTAAATTTCTTAGAGAAATAACACACTGGGAGTTCAACACCATTTTGGTCATCTTGAAGCAAACCTGCTCCAACCCCAACATTGCTCGCATCTACATATAGTTTTAACTGCTGACTAAAATCTGGAGCTATTAAAACTAATGCACTTTCAGGTTTGGCTTTTTGTCTATCGAAAGTCTCTTGACATTTTTCAATCCAAAGAAACTTGTCTTTCTTTCTCAACAAGTTTGTTAGAGGTTAAACTACATCAGAAAAATTAGAACCAAATTTATGATAGTACCCAGGTATACCTCAAAATCGCATCAGCTGTTTTCTATTGACAGGCACTGGAAATTCTGAAATAGCCTTGACCTTAGCATTTATAGTTTTAATCTGTCCATGTCCAACAATATGTCCTAGAAAGGTAACACATGCACGGCAGAACTCACTTTTAGATAAAGTTATAGTCAGATTTGCATCCGTGAGTCTGTCGAAGAACTTCCGAATCGCAGTTAAGATTTTTCTTCCAGGTGTTGTTGTGAATGATGACATCATTAATATAGGCATCGTAGTTGGTTAGAACAGAAGTTATCATATTCATAAGGCGTTGCAATGTGCTCGGAGATCCCTTCATCCCAAAAGGCATCACTTTTTACTGGTAGAGTCCATCAGAAGTCATAAATGCAGAAATTCCTTTTGCTCTTTCCGTTAAGGGAATATGCCAATATCCCTTCAGAAGGTCTAATTTAGTGACGTATTTGGTATTTCCAATTTTGTCAATACAATCATCGATTCTTGGCAGTGGAAACGAGTCTGTTTTTGTCACACTATTTACCTTCCTAATATCCGTACACATTCGGAAAGTTTTATCCTGTTTTGGAACAAGAATGCACGGTGAACTCCAATCACTCTTACTGCGCTCTATAAAATTTTGTCTAGTAAATACTGAATCTCTTTTCATATATTGCTGTTTAAAGGGATTAGTCCTGTATGGGTATTGTTTCATTGGTTTCGAATTCACTATTTCAACGTCGTGAAAAATTTGTGTTGTCCTTGTGGGCACATCAGGAAACAGGTGCTTATATTTAGGCAACAATTGTTTAAAGTTCACTTATGTCTTGATCTTGCAAATGAGAAAGTTTATAATCTAGATTTTCCATAACTTCCGTATACTGCAGACTTGTAGTTCCAAGATTATTAGAAACCAGTTGAATTCCTTCGTGCGAATCTTCCTTTGGTGGGACAGGTATAATTAAATTACATGATTGGCATAGCTATTTCATTCAACATACTCTTTTAACATATTGATATGGCACAATTTTTTTAATTTACGCCTATCAGGAGTATTTATAATGTAATTTAAGTCACTAAGTTTCTTTTCAACCTTGTATGGACCAAAACATTTTGCCTGAAGAGGATTTTTTTGGAACGGGCAAGAGAGCCAGGACTCTATCAACAAACTTAAAACTCATATCGCTTGAGTTGTTATCATATCTTAACTTCATTTTTGATTGAGTAGGGTGCAAATTTGCTCTTGCGACTTCACAAGCCTTTGACAATTTATATTTGAAATCAGAAACATAATCAAGAAGATTAAGTTCTGAGTCTTCATTTGAAAGAAGTTTTTCTTTCAAAAACTTTAAAGGTCCACGAACCGTGTGTCCAAAATCTAATTCAAAAGGACTGAACCCAAGAGACTCTTGAACAGACTCTCTGACTGCAAACAAAAGTAAATGTATGCCATCATCCCAAACGTTACCCGTGTTAAAACTATACGATATCATATTTTTCAAGGTTTGATGAAATCGTTCTAAAGCACCTTGGCTTTCAGGTTGATAGGCAGAAGGTTTCAACTGTTGAATACCCAATTCTTGCATTGCTTGCTGAAAAGTTCCAGACATACAATTTGACACTTATCCGATTGGACAAATTTGGGTAGACCAAATTGACTAAAAAAGTGTACTAAAGCCTTTACAATATTTTTAGTTTTCATATTCCTCAGAGGAATTGCCTCTGGGAATCTTGTTGACGCACACATTATGGTGAACAAATATTGATTACCTGACCTTTGACTTTAGTGATGGACCTACACAACATACCATAATTGTACTGAATGGTTCATCAAATGCAGGAATTGGTTGTAAATGAGCTTTAAGTATCTTTTGATTTGGTTTTCCGACAATTTGACACATATGACAAGATCTACAAAATTTGCAAACATCACTTTTGATTTTCGGCCAATAGAAATGAGTTAAGATCTTGTTATACGTTTTATTGATCCCTAAATGACCAGCCAGAGGAGTTTCGTGGACCAAACATAGTATTTCTTGTCTGTGAGGTTTCGGAACCACAATTTGATACTTTACTGACCATTCGTCACTAGTAGGTACCTTTGGATGTCTCCATTTTGTTATAAGAACTCCATTTTAATGTAGTAACAGACAGGTACTTCAGTTGCTTCAGTTTCACTAACAGCCCGCTGAAAAACAGGAAATATCAGGATTCTTCTCATGTTCAACGAAAGGCGATTGTCGTTTATTACATTGATTAGAAAAAGAATAAGTATTCAAAAGAGGATCACTATGATCAATACCTTTCGACTGATTCAAATTAGTAGTAAAAGTCACCTCATCAAAACCTAACCATTACATGTATCAGCTAAAGGAACGCATCATTCTCAAGAGCTTTCTTTGCCATAGCTCATGTAACTGCAGGCTGGGAATAAATAAGGGATTATTTCAATAGGATCAACGTTCTGATCCAAAGAAGGCTTGTCAGTTACATATGGATTGACCATAACTTTGTCTCCAGATAGGTCATTGCCTAGCAACATATGAACGCCCTCAACTGGTAAGGTATACATTACACCGACGGTCACAGGTACTGAAACTAAGCCTGATGATAAATTAACAGAATGGAGAGGAAATATTAAGAAAGCTGCACTCTACTTCCTGAACGAAAACAATCTCATTAGAACCGGTCGTCTGAAAAGAAGGCAAAACACCTGAAACTAAAATATTCCATAAAGCTCCTGTATCCCTTTAAATTTTAATAGGGATAGGATTATCCAAATCACCTAAAAGTAATATAGAACCCTAAGACATGAATAGTTCGAAAGTCTCCAAAACATAATCATACTGGTTTATCAAACCCAACAAATGTATTGTTTCCAATACATAACTTTGACATTGACTTCCTAGAAATAAGAGCCTTAGGGATAGGTCTATCTTGAGTCTGGTGCCTATATTTCAATTTAAAGCACTCACATGACGTGTCCTTTTTTATTACAATAGGTACATGTAGGTAGAGAAAGGGATTTAGAAACAAGTCTCTCAGAGGCTTGATTTTTAGAATTTGTGCCAGATAGTAAGAAGAGAGTCTTATTTGTTTGAAGCACCTTTCTATCAGTAGACTGCTGAGTGAAAGATTTGTTTACAGCAGGAGATTTATGAGTTAAGGAATACCTATCAGCAGCCAAAGCTGCTTTTTCCATGGTCTTAACTTCATGATCTTCAAGTTGATTGTTTATATCACTGGGAATACAGTTTTTGAACTCTTGAGTAAAACCAGTTGTTCATGTCTTTCATAATCGTATTCACTTTTTTCAGGCAGACATCTCTTGAATAACTTCTTTTTCCCTAGCAAATTCAACATACGTTTGTCTAATTTCTTTGTTGTAATATCTGAACTTATGTCGATAAGCCTCAGGGACTAACTCGTAACCTTTCAAGATGCACTCCTTAACCAAATCGTAATCAGACCTTTGTTGTACTAATATAGATGTATAGATATTTCTGGCCTTGCCATGAAGTTCACGCTGCAATAATTGAGTCCAATACAATCTTGTCCATTTGTAATTCTCATTTACCTTTTCAAACATTATACAATATTTGCCTACTTCCTTTTCACTAAATGGGAGAACTAAATGTGATATTTCCTGAAATGTTCAACTTTAAATTTGCATGAGATGTGCAATCAGGTCTGTCACTTGCCAGATCCAATTCTTTCATTTTAATTTGATATTCTTTTCCATACCTTTCTCTTTGCATCTATATTTTTCCTTTTCTTTGTATTTGTCTTTTTTTTCCCTTTCTTCAATTTGTTGTTTTTCCCTTTCTTATATTTGTATTTGTCTTTGTTTTTTCCCTTCAATTTGTTTTTGTTTTTCCCTTTCTTCTAATTGTCTTTGCTTTTCCATTTCTTCTATTTCTGTGTTTTTCCCTTTCTTCAAATTGTAATCTCATTTCTTTTTATGTTCAAGTTCATTTTTTAATTGTGTTTGTTCTTTTTGCAATTATATTTGCCTATCTTTTTTCTATTTTTTATAACTGTACTCTCTGAAATTCAAATTTATATTTCAATTTTAGTTCTGCTATTTTAAGGTCAGCATCAGTTCAAATCTTATGGATAGATGCCAAAACAATTTTGTCCAAGATATTCTTCTCAACAAAATGTTGATTTGCAATTGTTTTTGTTTAGTTAAAAGATTTGCTTCAGATACTTTCTGGCAAGCTAAAACAATTCATTATTCCTAAAACTCTCCAACTGTTCTTTGGTTGGAGTAGAAAAAAACTCCACTTTTGACATTTTTTTAAAACACTAGCCTATTGTTTTCACTAAATGTTCAAATAAAGTGATCTAGGTGAATATAAATTTCAATTTTAGCCAATTTCATATATCCCAAAAGATGAGCGAACAATTATGTTACGTAGCAGCTCATTCAATATAACACTAAAGAAAGAGTGAAGACAATAAGCTTTGTAAATTTTAACAAAAACAATTTATTTTCCTTAAAAACATGAAATAATTTAAATATGTGAAGAAAGACTTACGGTTTACAGAAATGATCCAAATTGTTTTTTCAAAATAGAAACAAGTCCTGTAAAAATGTTCTAAACACAGTCTGAATTATCTGAAGTTCCGGTCCAAAATGGCGGGTGACCACGTCAGACGAAGGCTAACAGAAAATTCCAGAATTAATTCAATAAATGGTTTGTGTTGTCCAGTTCCAATTTAGAATATTTTCGGGAAAACATCTTTGTCCAAATCAGTAATGTTGTTCTCCAGGAAAACAATTATTCAGAAAAACGAAGTAAAATTAGCTCCTCTAACAAGACATGTTTTTCTACCTAGACATACGAACAGACAACTTCTAGCACAAAAATACCTTTTTAAGGTAATATAAGTTGTATAACTGACTTTACGACTGTGTATGACTCCACTACGACTGTCTGTCGGTAACTGTTGACTCTGTACGTCTAACGAAAATCTCAAACACATGAATGAAGCTAATACGTGTTTGAATTGCACGCGCACGAGGACGCATGCAATTTCGTATTACTTCTGGGCATTATGAAAGCCTGACCAAGTATTAGCCAATCCGTTTTTAGATATTCCTGAATGTTTACTTGTAATGAATTTGTTATCATGCACAGCACGTGCTTACATGAGTTACATTTACGACTCAAATAAATACGATGTGTTTTCAACAACATATTTGACTGATATGAACACAATTATATTAATAATTACATTTAATGAAATGAAAATATGTATTCAAAATTCAATTCTTAAAACATATACATTAACTACAGGGTTGTAAGTGTCGATCTCATTTATAGACACAATTATTATTTAATATATTCAGCAAGATATCCATTCTTCGTTAGAGATCAATGATAAATTGGTTTTAATTATAATATATTTTAACAATCATTGGAGCTAATAACCACGTTATCACCTATCTCATGTGTTTCTTTTCTCTGCATACCATATTGAATGTCCGCTATTTGGTACTTCATTGGCATGCCATCATATGGTGTGCGATGCCGCATAACAACTAGTACCGAAAATAGAACGCAGTTTCTAACGCGTAATTTTACTGCCGCGTTTCCTGTCTCTGTACAGAAAAGACGTTTACGTTTAGAGGATATATGGTGCTAAGTGTATGATTCAATTGGAACCAGTCCGGAAATGGGCAAATTTAAAATACAGTAGATATGGCTTTGATGGCAAGGAATGATTCATAATGAAAGATCGATTTCAGTAGAAAAAATGTTTGGGGAGCATATCCTAGTTATAGCTGACACAAATGCAGACACTTTGTTTTATTGATGGGATGTCAGTCCTTTATTAGACTTGAGCTAGAAAATTAGCACCTGATTCTTCGGTGTGGCATATGTTTGAAAGACATATAAAGTCTAGGAAATGCTTTTCTCTTCTCACAAGCTGACATACAGGATGCATCTACACGTATACGTATAAATATAGGTTTGATCATAAGCTCTCAGACATGTGAAGTGTTTAACTTTTTAATACCATGGTGTTTGCAAAGGTTTACTATAGGAACTGAATTAGAATCTTGAGTCCGGTAGAAGCATCTTGTTCCATCTGTCGTAAACATGTAATGTCTAAAACTAATTTCCCGAAGGTGATATCATTACTCCGTTAACATTATCTGGGTTACGGCGGATCGTTTCGGAACCCAAGAACAATTGTTGCGAGCCAAGAGCACTAATAGATATACGACTAGACTCCAATAATAAAGTGAAGTCCGGAGAAGAACCTGTAAATTTTGTTGATGCTGCATGGTATCGACATAATCTTATATACAAAGTAGTAAACCATATCCGTGTGTTTTACAAAATCCTGACCTGTATCTCATCCGTGATATAAAAAAGATTGTTGGACGGCAAACGGAGGAAAAATTGCTGGATAGATTATCAAAAGTGGTATGAAGGACACGACGGCACATGGACATAAATCCCCGATATAACAAATTTGAACATGAAAAGCTTGCCTTTTGCATTATTATATATTACTTGCGATTATTGTATTAATGAAAGGACAAATAAGCCACAGAATAGTCGTAGCAGACGTTAAATCAAATGTCAGGGTGTGCCTGTCCAAACAAGCTCTGTGACAAATTCATTTACTTGCCATGAGGAAAATTGCCAGTTTATGGTTTTGAGTTTCGACACACAACGTAGTTTCCAGACATATATCTTGAGTCTCCGACATGACCTAATACGTACCGTACAAGAAAACCATGGTCGCAGACGACAAGATAAATACGAAACTGCGCAAACCGTTGTAGGTAGTGCTAGTAGAATAAACGTCGTAGATGCTTTGAAACGTATGTACTAAGGCATACTGCTAACATAGGTAAAACGTTTGGATACCGATAGGAGCAAAACATATTTACGAGTTGTTGCCGCGTTGTTTGCCAAACATCATGTTCATTTTAGTCATATATATTAGGCTCGAGGTCTCTCTGCTTTAAATCTATTCCTGTCACGTCCACCAACTTGAGAACTTGTGCAAGAGAAATTTCATCGCTTCCGCCAATACCAAATTACCCACAAAGTTTTTTTAGGCAACTTTGAAGTCATGTCTCCTCATGCCAAGTTCATAAACATTCCCGTATGCGAAAATCCACAATTTGGGATAGATGTTGAATAAAACGTACTGATAAGAAAGATATACACCCATTTCGTTTGTCGAGAAACATTGACTAGATATGATTTCACGTCGTGTTCAAAATATATATGTTGTGCTTTGACTGTTTTGGTGTTCTTAGAGCTCATAGTGTCAGCTGCGAGAAAAGTCTGCAGTCATGTATAATTTTTAGTCACACCCACCTCGGTTTAGACGTCATTGGTGGATTTGCCTCAGCAACATGTTCGTATCAGTGTGCAATATCTTAATTTTTTCAAAGTATCTCATTATTTTCTGAACGTATGAAAACTATTACATGAAGAGCTTTGAGAAATTCAAGTGGTACTCCACATCAGACAGATTCACCTATTTAAACTCGCTTACGGAGATATGTTGTATCATCACCAACTTGCGGATACCTGCGACCGGGCGATTACATTCGCCCACGCACGACTGTTTCGTATGACCTAACGGTAACTGTCCAGGAAAATCCTGCCACGGCTAACAAATATTGTTTTAGTGTCGGTTAATCGTTCTATCTTAGTCTTGTAATTTGAGAACACCAGATTCCAGGCCATTCCCTGAGACGAAATGCAAAGTGAAGGATCAACTGGTATTGCGAAAATCTTCATGGACCTGAGGAAATAAAACATTATACGGGTGGCAAATGAATGTCAGGACATTTTTGTACGGATAGGTAATATTGCTTGTAAGCAACTGAATGTAATTTTCAGTATATGCTAGTTGAATGTAAAGCGGCTTTCGCATAATGTTAGAAAGCTGATATGACTCCGACACAACGTTTAAGGCATAGTCTGGCGCCAGAAATAATACGTATAGCATACAAATGGGATTTACAATATTAGTAATGACATGTTTTGTAGAAAAGTTCACGTTTTCCAAGACAAACGCCTCTGCGTCTGTTGCATCCCAATGCCACCAGACTTCCTATATATGCACAAAAATGTATTTTTTAATATGAAACATGTCATTATGACTTATTAATTATGCAGAGTGATTTTTATTCTTAAAATGAAATAGTTTTCATTTGTCCCTTCCATTTTTGGTGTGTAACACCCTTATGCAAGACTTTATCATAGAATGCTGCACTGGATAGTATCTAGTTTCACAAATGATGGCCATATAATAAAGGGACATAATTTTGAAATGAAATATCTAAGTTGATATTCTCAGTGACATACAAAATATGTCTTGTTGACTACTTCTGATTGTAATTACATTTTAATATTCGTAAATGTAGTTGTGATTGTCCTATGTCTCTTAATGTCTGGCCTTTTATTTTTCTTTTTGTTTAGATTTGGAAATTATGTTCTAAATTTCTCCGAAATTGTAATCTAATTTTTTTAATATATTCCGTATTTTACCTGCTTTACTAGTGACAATCGTCAGCAATAGAGAAACGTTTCCAGATTAGTTTGCAATTTATTTAGACCTAATCAGTTATTCGACACTTAAAGGAATAGGGACTGTGACTGTTGCCTACCATTCAATATTAGTATTTGCTTTTCTTCCTGTACATGTTTCAGGGCCACTTAGCTCCGACAAGGAAATACCTACTTCTTTAGCCACCAGTGTTGTCAAGCAAAAAGTATGACGTAGCACTTACTCTATCTGGAAAAATATCAATAAACACGAAATAGTTGAATTTATTTGCCTTTGAGCACATGTACATGCGGTTTGTTTATTTCTTTTATCAGTTTTCTTGAGAAATATTAAAACTAGTTTTTGAAATATTGGACACAGACGACACAGTATTTACTGTACTGGACTATCTTAAAAACACAAGTAGACGACTATCAATCTTTTTTACTTGTTCACATCGGCAGCTTCATTTCTCGTTGACACACCAATAATTCGACAGTGTTAGGAACCGCTTGATGACCATAAGGTTAGAAATTATTAATTAATTAATGAAATTAATAATTGTGCCTTACTAAATACATAATGCTTTTAATGTTTAAAATCTGTAGGGAGTACAAAGAAACCGGAGGATATACCAATGTTATAGAAGCTCGCAGCAAATAATCATTTGTTCAATGGGCAGTCTCTTGAAATTATTTATTTATATTATCAATTACCATATTGCAGATGTGGCTATCTGGTAAGTGAGAATAACTAATTAAAGGGACTGCTTCTGTTGTACTCAATTGAAGCCAATTGACAAAAATATGACACCGAGATAAATAGGGATGGAATCTTCTTGTTCTAAAACACCGGAACTGAGACATTTTGCAAAAAAGTGTTTGTTGAAAATAAATAACAAAACACTTAATATTTGATATCGGAATACAAAGACAGACAAATGAGTAGTGCGCAAACCAGCTGTGCAGAACTTTCGGAACTTATGGTTGCACTGGCACATCATCGTTTCATGAGTTTCTGATAAAAAACATTAAACGGACTGCAAAACCACGATGGTGGAGTGTGGCGGGACTTAGTCAATGGAATGCACGTATGGAGCAAACGTGATGGAAATATCACACAAATGTGATGCTATAATTATATTCAAAGACTATAATGCATTGTTTTTATTATCATTTCAAAGATAACCCATTTTCCCCAGATAACACGAATCCGAATGTAAACAATTTATCAAAATTACAGAAAACAACGATACATGATTTCAAAGGTAGAAGTTATATGGTATTAACACCTTTAGGCAAAATAAATATAAATGTGTCATCCATCACAAACACTTAAATATTTTCATCGAATGGTGTCAAAAACTGAAAACAATACACACAGTTGCCCAGGATTAAAACCAACCATATTTATAATCCTACTTAGACCCGAATAAAATAACTGAAGACAATAAAGCAGCTAATATTTAAATGTAAAAATTGTATCAGTAAAAATTGACATTTATGTAATAAGTATAAATATGATTCGTTTTTTAAAATTCACAAACCAGAAATGTTTCTTATGTTACTAGAGAACAATTATTGTTACTTGCTCTCAACGGTTTAGCTTGAAGAAAAAGAAAAGTAAATTAAACGGAATAGTTTAAGATGGATTTTAAGTATCTTCGTGATCATCAAACATCGTTTTCCTTCTTTCCTCTTCCGTATTTTTCAATTGAGAATTTATCGGCTTCCTTAGTTGCAATCTGTTCAATGGATGATGTTTATTATTAATTTATTCTCTATTAGTTTCGATGTCCTTTAAATTATTACCCGTAGGCGTCATGCATATTTGAGTATCGACACGTCTCTGCCGATTACAACTGGATCTCTTAATTTGATATGATCAAGACCTCTTGATTGCAGTTTCTGTTTTGCCTCAATTTGTAATATTAAAATTAAGTCATTAGGACCAGTCTGATATAAAGCGCCATTCTCGTTCTCCTTAGTAACTACATTAAGGAGAAGCCATCGTTTCCGGCATACAGTGAATCGGAGATGGAAGCTTTTGATTTAGCTTTTCAAACATATATCTCCCTCTCAATTATCACTTGTTACAAAAAACTCTCACGATTTGTCTCTAAGGGTCCGAGTGTAGTACTGTATATATTTTGTATTACTATGCACCTGCTTTCGATGATAATCAAAGAGAAGCTCTTATTGTTGGAATACTTATCAATTATGGATTTCTTCGTGTTGTCTACACTCTTACACTAAATTATGGAAGATATTACATTCTTATTAGGATATAAACTGCGTTTTCTTATCAGCATGTCCTTTAAAGCTTGCAAATTAAAACTTATTTATGTTTCAGTGCAAAGGAAGCGGAAAAGCTATAAAACATTGCATTGCAATAGTCCTGTAATACAATGCTCCTATATGTAAACACGTACACCCTAAAACTGATCTTCTGCTTATAAAGTTAGTTATAAATCTCTTAATTTTTGAGATCTAAACTTAATACATTTTATTGTAATGTTTTGAATAGGATTCAATGACCATCTTATTGAGTGAAAAAGACATCTAGTAAATCACGAGCATTTGCAGTTCATTGTGAACTGCTTAAACGAAACTGACATGAATAGATGTGCGACTGTCTTTATACTCCTACCTTCAGTAATCATCTAGGATTTTTCTCAGAATCATACTGTATATTAATTTAAAAAAGACGTTAATGTTGTATGATGAATTAAGTTGAAAACTTCGGACATTTCACACAGCATAAAATGTTTCAGAAACACTTACAAATTGTCAATTCGAAACATTTACAGAAAAATTATCAAAAGAAGATAGATTTAAATAAGTTTGTAATGAAACTAGTGTCAAAGTAGCTGCTAGAGTGATTGGTTTTTACTAAACCAAATTTAGTTAAAGACATTTTAGTATTTGTACACAAAAGTGAATCTTGCGTTTCAGTTGATTATATCTTGTTTACACACAGGATATTTAAAATACACTTAAATTAGATAACACACATGTAACATACAGCAAATAATATGTTCGGTTATACCAAAGTACAAATATTTATACAGGTTCGAATAATAAAATTAAAATGTTCTAGTAAACCTAAAACAGCTTCATATTTTTCAATGCTAGAATCTAAGAAAAGAAAAAATGCTAGCACATATAGAAAACAAAACTAAAACATGCATAACGATATTCTCCTAATACTCTAGGACTTAAACTATGAAAACGCAAGAAGCCATAACAGGACATATGTTAAAATCAACAACTCTTTCTGTTCTAATTTACAAAACAAAAATGTAAAATATTTAAATAAATTAATCCTCTCAAATGGTACCAGGAATGTATTATGCTTACCATATCAGCGATATATACAAAATTCCTAGTCAAAAAACGACGCAATAGATTATCCAAGAATTCCCAAAATGCGAGTCTTTTCTAATACAATATTCCGCTAAACTGTTAACATATGATGCATGTATTAATTGATTTATGCACAATACTAAATGGTGAACTCCTGCTTAAGAGAATTTATCCTGTAAGGATGCCGTTCCAGAGGTTTCGAATATACAATATCAACATCATGATTGATTTTATTTTTATGTTGGAATATCAGGAAACACTTGCATATATTCACATAACAGCAGGTTTTGATCACACTTTCTCGTGGATCTAGATGTGCACATTTTCGTGGATCTGGATGTGAAAGCGCATGGTCCAAATTATTTTATATTTGTGAGTTACAAAGACTGATTAATTCAAGAATCACTACGGTAAGATTGCTAAGACATTCATGCCGCGTTGAACAAACAAATTAAACTACCTGAATAATGAATTGGGCTAGTCCTAAAATTACTCTTTCAGCATATGTATATATGACAACGGAAAGTAGTTATTGATTTAATTTAAGTTATTTACATTCTTTTCAGATGTATATAATATCTCGTTTAGCATAGAAAATATTTTGAGATATGGTCAATAGAGCGAGAAATATATGATCCGATAAACGTCATGCCATTGCAATTATTTCATACCTTGATTTTATTTTTCAATGAGATGTGTGATGATTAATACTTGCTATTTCACATTTCTTTGACAACATTTATCTGAAATCAGAAACATAGTCAAGAATCTTGGAATCTTCATTTGAAAGAAGAATCTCATATAATAACTTCCATGGTCCACAGTTAGTTTGTCCAATAACTAAGTCAAAAGTACTAACACCTAATGATTCTTAAAATATTTCTAAATTGCCAACATCAACAGCAAATGAACACCTACAACACACATCACAATATAATTTCTTGTAGCAAACACGTATAACTGAATCAACTTATTCAAGGCTTACTGGTTTCACAAACCGATTATCAATTGTATGAAAATAAAATGTTTATCAGGGAAAATGAAAGTTCTTACACAATGTCAATTTAAATTTGAAAGTCAATTGTTATATCTCTGAAGTTTTGGAAAGAACGTAAGGCTCGAGACGAAATCACAATTGCTGTTACGTCTCTAGATCATAAACTATGTAACAAAACATTACCTGAACTAGATATTGTATTTAATTCAGCAAACAAGTGCAAATTTAAGAACCTCGTATATAATTTTAAATGGAATCCTAAATAAATGTACTATCAAAGTTCAAATGTACAAAGGTCTGAATGAATTTCAATAGTGTTGAATGTCCTGATAAACTACAATGATATAATCCAGAATACCTTTGAATAAGATATCAATAATCCCAAAAGATGTGTTTAAGTCTAAAATGCCAATGGCCACGTTTTACTTCCAATGATTTAAATAAATAAATCTTCTCAAATAATATATAGAGACACAACTGCCAACGGTGATAATTTATTTTGAAAGATTGTTATGAAAAAGGAAATCAGCTGCATTTACAAATATCGTTTTTTTACGTGCAACGCAATGTTTATGTAATTTCCTTGATGTGACTCGTTTCGATTGGTAAATCTCTTAAATGTTGAAAACATGCTTGATTACAAAACAATTGACTTTCTTAAACATGGTAATATCTTGAACTCAGATTAAGTTAAACATCTTCTTAACCTCTTAGAATTATTATTCAAGTCACGTAGACATAAGCCGTGCACACAATATAGATACACGTAACAATTTATAAAATCTATATTCAAAATTGGGGTGGCGGTAAAATGCTAAAACATAGTATATTTTATAGATATGTTTGGTAGAAAAAATACCAAGTGCATCACCCACGAATCCAGATTAACCATGCATAGGAAAGGGACTTAAATTGAAGCTGATGGCATTAAATACAAATATCTTTTAAAGAGATTTACAAACAATAGAGGTACCAAAACAAGCAAAAACCGTCATGAACCTTTATTAAAACTGGGCACAGATTATTCTGGCAGATATATTGGTTTTCACGTGTGTGATTTATGAATTTATATGATTTATGAGTTGTAAGATTTGCGAAAGGATTTATTATCTATTTACGTTTATAGTAACTTAAATTGATTGTGTTGCAAAAGTGATATAAGACAAACTAACACACAATTAAGTTTTCTAAGATGACGATATTGAATCATTAAATATAATAAGGTGATTATTAATAATGGTACTGAATGCATTAAGCGATAGTAAATCATGATGAATCGGAAACTTAGTGCGTGCAACAAATACAAATAAATCAAAACTCAGCGATAGAAGAGGTATGTAACACAGAAAGTACTGTAGAAACATTTTGTTTAATAAAGAGGCGAAGAAATTACTGGTTAGATAGAATTTTCAAAACACCCACATGCGTGTTCAAAGGTGCAACGTAAACCAGAAAGTTATTACGGTAAGTCTAAAACATCTGGTTGTTAGAATGTTGTTTTAAATTTCCTTCTGTAATATAACGTTAATTTACTCTAGAACAGAAAACGTCACGAGAGAAAAATAAGTCATGGAACTTTATTTTAAAAGTTCAATTAAAACAGATGGTAAATTACTCATTTCAGTACAGCAAATATATTTTTGTTCTCTACTGCAATAGGTGAAATAAACAAAACCAAACTCTTTTGTAACATCAAATATATAAATAATACTAGAATTGTTACAAGCTTTCTATAACTTTGCATTAACATGGTCAAAGAGGGAATGACTGCAAGTTACGACAAAGAAAAATACTGATATTGAGTGGTCGAAACAAAATATTAAACTCCATTGAAATAATAGCACAACTGAAATAAATAACGACAACTCTAAATTGTAGTTCTGAATAACAAGAGATATATACATTCATCTACTGATTCAGCTGCAGTTTGGGGCGTTTGGAGTCCTAAATATTTATTCATGTTCCTAAACCAGATGCTCAAAACCATACATTACTTCAATTGATGTTATTTAGATAGAATTTTCAAAACACCCACATGCGTGTTCAAAGGTGCAACGTAAACCAGAAAGTTATTACGGTAAGTCTAAAACATCTGGTTGTTAGAATGTTGTTTTAAATTTCCTTCTGTAATATAACGTTAATTTACTCTAGAACAGAAAACGTCACGAGAGAAAAATAAGTCATGGAACTTTATTTTAAAAGTTCAATTAAAACAGATGGTAAATTACTCATTTCAGTACAGCAAATATATTTTTGTTCTCTACTGCAATAGGTGAAATAAACAAAACCAAACTCTTTTGTAACATCAAATATATAAATAATACTAGAATTGTTACAAGCTTTCTATAACTTTGCATTAACATGGTCAAAGAGGGAATGACTGCAAGTTACGACAAAGAAAAATACTGATATTGAGTGGTCGAAACAAAATATTAAACTCCATTGAAATAATAGCACAACTGAAATAAGTAACGACAACTCTAAATTGTAGTTCTGAATAACAAGAGATATATACATTCATCTACTGATTCAGCTGCAGTTTGGGGCGTTTGGAGTCCTAAATATTTATTCATGTTCCTAAACCAGATGCTCAAAACCATACATTACTTCAATTGATGTTATTTATATCTGCTAGACTCTTTACCTGTAGTAAATTATTTTTATTTTCATTTGATTTATATCTTTTAAATTGTTTTAAAAGCATCCATAAATACGTTAAATTTTAGCATTACAGATGACGAATGGGACATGACATATCTACAAAGAATGCTTGTAGCATACGATTTTGGGTAGCTCAGGCAAAGTAATCAGACAGTTCATATTAAGAAAGTAGCGGCGAGGTAATTAAAGAAAATGCAAGTTTGATTATTTTCTTACCCCCAGTAAAAAAGATGAAAATATTAAGATATGACCCGTGCGTTACAAACACCTTCGTCAAGTGTAAGCTACAAAACAAAGTGCCAGGAAACACCACAGGTCTCATCGTTGGTACCTGCTGCACTTGGTTATCACCAGGCGCTCTGCCCTGAAGAGCGTCCTCTCCACCAGAAGCAACAACAGTGCTGACTGCGACTCCGACCACGCCATCGTGAGCAGCATGGTGCACCTAAAGTCTCGTTCACTAAACCGATCCAAGCCAAAGGTTTGCCCTCGCAACAACACTGTAGAGATGTATATAATGTACAAGGAGAAGGATCAAGTGTCTGCCTTGCACCAGGCTCTCCAGGACCTGTCAGATCACGATGCCATAAATAAGTGGAACGCCAAGAAGGATGCCATCTATAGCACAGCCATGTCCACGTTGGACAAGATTAACGACCCACCCATGACACGTTAAATGCAAATTTCCCAAGGATGGAACCAGTTATCGAGGACAAACGAGAAGCCAGCATAACTTGCAAAAATGTTCCAATAAATAGACTCTTGTCGCTCTCAGAAGAGTCCAAAGCACCACCCAACGCATCTCAAGATTGCTCAAACAAGTAATAGCAGCAATTGTGTGAAGAAATCCAGCGGAGTGACAAGACTTTTACTCCCAAGAAACAGTCACCGATGAAGCCCTCAACAACATTCAGAACCGCCCACCATGAATGAACTCAACAAATTCCTACTACTTAGTGGAGCCCAGCAAAGCCATCGACTCTCTCCCAAACGACAAACCACCAGGTGCCTGAAGCCATTAAATATTGAAAACTAACATTGCATTCTGTTGTTGAATGAGTAACTCCGCCTCTGCTGAGTTGAAAAAACTGTTCACCAATACATGCCCTATGTCACCGTTGTAGCCCTCGACAAAAACAAGAGCGACCGCAGTGACTAACAATTACAGAGAAATCTTGCTCTTTAGCATTGTTAGCAAAGTGTATCATGCATCCTCCTCAACAGGCTAAAGCTACTCGCGAACCACGTGTACCCGGCATCCCAGTGCGGCATTAGAGCAAACAGGTCGACAACAGACATGATCTTTCCTCTTCGGCATCTCCAAGAGAAAGACAGAGTGCAAGGTCAGCCACTCTATATAATATTCATCGACCTCAGAAAAGCCTTTGACCTGTTCAACAGGAATGGCATATTTGAACTTCTTGGGGAGATCGGCTGACCCACACCGAGGATTATCTCCTGTGACTGAGAACAAACAGCTTGAGATCACCATCAGCCTGAAAAGAGAACCATCTATTGAGAGTTGGCGACTAGATGCGTATTTACATTGACTGTTCTAAACTATCAGTCTTGGCTGCCAACATTTCATCTATGTCATCTGTATCTTTTCTTATTTGTTTCGATTTCTTGTCTATTTAACCAACTGTATATTTCACCAGGATTTATAGAATGAGTGGTATATCATTGATATAGCGTACACACTATGCATATATTTTATTTATATCACATACAGATGACCTAGTGAATGAACTACTCACATCCTCGAGTGTGTCCTCTATAAAATGTAGTTATATGATTCATGTAGCTATTCACAATCGTCTTTGCATATTAATAAGTTGATTATCGATAAATATATATTGTGATTTAAAGATGAAAGACGGGTACTAATGAAGAAATTAGAGCACTAAGAAGACTTGGTTAGCTCCGTCATTCACAGTAAAGTTAAAGCAATTACGCACCACCGCATGAAAATTAATGTGGATATGAAACTAAGCAAAACGATGAACCAATAAAACGTAATTAGAATATTATAATTTATTCACAGGTGATCTAAGTTATTATTTGCATTATTAACAGTACAACTGATCTTTATTTTTTTTCTCTCATCCTTTGATCGATATGAGCTAACGGTTACCGTCATTCATAGTCCAAAGACAACCAGGGATGGCACAAGAGAAAATACATTACGCTCTTTTTTCATAGATTTTCCCAATTATCTTGCTGCGATGCTCTATCGATCGATCGATTGATCGATCGATCGATCGATCGAGAGAGAGAGAGAGAGTCTTTGACATTTTCATATTTACTTTTTAGAACATTTATAACAGGTTTTCGAAACAGTAACAACAAGAACAATAAAACATTAAAATTTACCTTGTAATGTCGACAAGGCTTGCAACTTTGTGTCATTGACTATGTAAACACTGTAGATATATCCCAAGGAAAGTGTACACATACAGTTACGACGAACCATATTCTTGTAGGTTACATGGTTTAAGTTCATTTTTAAGGTTTTCGTCCCACCAAAAAGCTTTTTCTCTCTCCAGCTATCTGTTTAGAATTTTCCGTTATGCATGAGAGGAGAGGATGGAAAAGAAAGCAGACATAATTGCGATGAAATTGTGTGCCATATTAAATTCATTTAGAATACGGTGATTATTGACACTTTTATAGTTATATTCAATTTTCACTAATGATTAAATGTAGGTAAATTCGTCATTGATCTAGAATCGATAGCACACGATTGCTTGAATGTTTATATGTGCTTTTTATTGCGCCATAGATAGCTGGAGAGAGAAAAAGCTTTTATAGACAGTCATGTTTGGTAATTCATAGTGTCACACCCATGGATCTAATTCATGCACAACAATTCATAAAGTGTAGATAATCATTTTGAAGTCAACCCCTCTGATCGTATCATCAAGTGATGTTCGCAGACCCATAATACATTAGTGACTTTAATGCTTTACATTTCGTGTTACTTTTAATGTGTGTGAAAATGTTTGTTTGTTGTGTGTACAATGTTTATTAGATATATTTATTAGGAGCTTGTAATAAATATATAACTAGTAAAAATGAAAACGACACAATGTTAAACATCTTAATCGATTATAACAGTGCATTACCCATGCATGTAATAGTCTAAAACCTGAGCAAGTGTGGTAATCATGCCTCTTTCCTTATATGACTGACTCTAATAGCAGTAATATATTTATGTCTGTATGTAAATTTCTTTATCTACGGGCCATAACATTAATGTAAAATTTGGTTTTTCGTTTGCTAATACATCGAGTCTCCAATGATTTCTTTTTCTTCTTCGTGTAATTCTTTGATAGATCTCCCCAATATTATAATTTGTATGCTCTAATAGCATTTTACTATATTCATATGTCCGCAGTTTTACATCTCTGGTAAACTGCATTTTGCTTTCCATATCCTCCATTATTATTTCCCTGTTGCATTTTGTAACATTTTAGAACTAATTGCACTGTATGTGCATAATGTTTATGATTCTGGTATATTGATTATACCGTTGCTATAATGTTCTTGTAGTTGTTATAGGGTTTAACGCCATTTTTCAACATAAGATAGACTATTCATGGCGGTTAGTATTGATGGTGGAGGAAGAATCCGAAAAAATCTGGTAAGAACCATTGACCCAAGGGAAGCTACTGGCACGCTTTCTAACGTTCACACATTTTGGCCGATTCCGAGACTTGAAACCAGGCCGACTACAATGTGACATTTAATTTCAATTACTATAAAATGTATACTACATAGTAAATTGCATCTCCAACATCTGACTATTTACACACTGTACATGTTGTTCTGGTATACCCTTTTTAATTTTCTTCATGCATTATATTTAAACATCCTTCCCAGAAAATTGATTTTGGATCCTTTAGTATCACACAGTTTTATCGGTGTGCTAAATTGTTCATTGTAAAACGCTTATCCCGATAAATCCTTCATGGTTTTCTTTTGTTGTCTTTTTCGACTAACGTGGAGAGAAGTTTACATTGCATCATGCAGTAGTTTGATTTTGATAACATTTTTCCCAGTTCAAAATCTCGTACGTTTGCAATATTTTTCACACTATCTTCTTGTCATGGTATCCCGTGTCAGCTTGTTTGCGATGTAGTTGATATCAGATTATACTTTTGATTATTGTGTAATTTTATGTGTCACTAATGTTTTCCCAAGACACTGTGTGCATTTCAAAGTCAGTTTTTTATCTGTCCATCAGAATTTTTAACAAAAGTAAAATCACATAAAATGCATAGTTTAACTCCATAGTCTCATTTGTTGTTTTCTTATACATCCGTTACGTTATGACGTTCTTTGTTTTCTTTTACGACTTTGTATATATTTTTGCTTGTAACACATATACATTTATTGTTTGAAAAAAGTAACTTTTAAATCCTTTTTCATTATATTTTTATGCATGTAAACCAATTTGTTTACCTAAAATTGCTTTCATATTCTAAATATGGTATCGGTAAAGTTTGGCGCACAGCCATATTCAAAACACTGTTTTGCATTCGGAAAGTATGTAGCATATATTCTAAAGTTAGCTGACAAATGTAAATCGGTTACTATGCAAACAAATAAATTTATCTGTTTTCTTCATTGTTTATTTCAACTCAATTTATGATTATGAATTAGTGGCCAATGTTATTACATATCCTAATTTAATTTGCTGATATGTAATTCAATTGTTTGTCTTCAGTTAAATTGTATATTCTAGTATTTATTGTCTAGTTACACCTTTCCAGAGTTGAGAAAAATTCAACATGCTCAATATCTAGCAAGTCATTAAGGTTCCTCGTATGAACTCTCTTCTTTCATCCAGCTGTATCTTTAGTCATTGCATACCGTCCATACTCTATTAGAAATCAAGGCGAACTGCAAACAACAAAAAACATGATCAGCTGTATGATAATGCGCCTGCAGATCAAGGTCCATCTTGTTTGTTGTAATTATAACTCATACAGATCTACAGAGACCAAGATCTGCCAACGCATGACGTGACAGCAGATCTGGTTCTGTGAGGTTGTAGTTTGGCTCTTATAAGCAAGTATGTATGATATGACATCCGCAGTTTTGTTTTCACCGTTTCATCGCAAGATTATCTTGATGAAGTTTATGTCACTGTGAAAACGTATTTTATTTATTTCAAACTTGGTACCATGTAGGCAGTTTTTGCATGTTTGACTACCTTATTCCTTGTATATTAACTGCCAAAATAATTTGTTTTAATCATCTCTTATTAACTGTTGAATTCAAGACAACATAGACGTCGTTCATTACCTTTGTTATAAAATTCAAATTATTATTGTGTTGCCTGTTATAAAGAAGGATTGGTGTATGTTTATTTGTGAAATAATACAAGCAATTAAACCTAGGCCAGTAATTATATAGCAGTGGATGTAATGGTAGCACATGAATTTAGAATTTCTGTAAATTGCTTAATGTAATTGTCGTTAAAAATCTTGGTTTTAAAATTTATAATTTCATGATGCACATAATTCTGAATGCATTTGTTGCTGGTGTCTTTGGCCATCCTATGCACAGAATAGTTTCATTTACTGATACATTAACATTGACGTCTACGGATAATAAACCTCAAAAGGTTAAATTTTCATGGCTGTTTAGACTATTTAATGTCAAATTTGAATCAGATCATATTCATTTGCTGTTATGACATTTTCTATTGTAAGCCTTTCTTTTTACAGCTGATTTAATGGAAACTTGCAAAGTGTGCTTCAAATGTTCATGCACGTTCATGGGAATGCATCAAACAATTGATGCATTATTCAACAATGTGATCTGCATAAAAGAGCCATAAAAAAGAAATACTGTATCCACTCAAATTGAGTACAGAAACTTACTTGCTAATCAAGATCAGAAAAGTCATAAATATCACATATTCAGTTAGAATGCAATTATGGTCGACAGAAGACAAATGTCATCAAATATGCATCAATTCCGTGCTATTGAAATTGTAAGAAAGACTAGAAACAACCATTAGATTCGTGTAAAATTGTCTGAATAGATATACCGCTGAAAATTAATTATTGCCTTGAATCGTGTGAATTGGACATTGAAATAAGTTGTCTCGAATCTCCATAATCTTCAAAACAAATGGATTATTGACGCAAGCTTAGTTGTCCTTTTGTCACAAAGACGTCTGGGCAAATGTAATATTGCACATTTCCTTTCATCGAAAGTTGATAAGTGGCTTGCATGTCATCAAGTAAGGTACTCTGCAATATGTCTGTTCAGATGATGCCATCTTTGGCAACACTAGACAAATTTTACCATTGGTAGTATAAGGAATATTTTAGATGAGACATAAACCAATAATCTGAGGATAACATAATGAACAGATATTAAAAGGAAAAGCGGATGTTGCATGTTTGTTGCTGTCTGCATTAGTAATTTTTATTCAAATTTCCTTTCAGAATTGCTGTGGCAATCTCGCGATCACATTTATTTGACTAGCTGAAAGTTTGACGATATATATAAACTTTTGGATCACTAAGCCCAAAATAAAAATCTTCTGCAAGTCACCTTGTTTAAAATGTTATCCTCTGGTCGCGTAGTGAAAATAATTGATGTGTAGAAAGGTTTTACTGTGTGATTTATTGATTGCTAAATAAAAGGTTCAGTGTCTTAAACATGGGGCGATGAATGAGGGATCACTTGTTAGTACGTAGGGTAAGCGTATGCCCTAAAAAGCTAAAGTGACTCAAACGGGTCGGCTATTTAATTATATAAAACTTATTACCTTCTATTATATAAAACTAAGTAGTAAAAATTAATTAATTGCAATAATTATATGATATCGTTAGACAAGAGTTTTCATTTAACAACATGCAAAACGTGTCCACGTACAGCGGCTAATGTTCCTGACTAAACTGAATCAGGGGCTACAGTTGATGCTAGAAATCAACTAAACTTAACGTTATGAAAAGATGGCATATATTGTTGCCTGTGACTTGAACATGTAAATTCATCTTTGTTTTAACCTATTTTACATAAACAAAAATAACTACGGACGCTCCCATTCCTTGGTAAATCACACAAATGCACTTTCAGGACATGAGCAGTGTATATTTTGCTCAATATGATTCGGGTCTCTGTGAAAGATTTGCCAAGTCTAGTACTCATAACATTTACTTACTCAGAGGTCTTTAGCATGTCTACAAAGAGATAAATCTTAACCGAAAGCATAAATGTTATATATATATATATATATATATATATATATATATATATATATATATATATATATATATATATATATATATATATACATAATATACATACACACACATATATATATGTGTGTGTGTGTGTTTGTGTGTATGCAGATGATAGGAGGATGAGGGACATAGGTCTTCAGGGGCTAGTGCATTTGATGTTGCAGAGCTACCAAAATAATAATTCCAGTCTCACTGACGTGTTTCTTATGCTGCATTTTTAAAACAATTAAAACAGAATGGTCAATATTCCACTATATAAATCTTTCTCCGCATTTGTCTGGTACACCTAGCGTCTCCAAAACAACCATTGTTGAGACTATGGAACCATTCTTTATTGATAGTTACATTCCCCTTACTGTTGATCGATATAAATAGCGAATATGTTAAGAACGTTAACATTTCACAAGAATTCGAATTGATCAGAGTAAACCTGTCAGAAAATTGCTAAAAGGCAGAATATTGAATGAAGAACTGAGAGCGAGAATCAGCTTAAATATTTCAAGAATTAAAACTACCGTCACTTCGTATGAAAATACCTCTTTCTTTTTCCCCATCTTGCTCATATGAATATTGTCAACGTGGAATTGATTTTTCAGTCGGACAATTATATTGGCCGAAGGGCAAGTGGAATTTCTTCGATGCTAATAATATTAGATATAAAAAGGTATTCTATCCTTTACGGTGATTTGAAAATCCGAAAAACTCAGAGAAAAGATAAAAGTAGCTTCCGGTTAGAATTATACAAGCTTGCATGTGTGTATATATACGTAGTTGACTCTGTTGCTGATTATCAACAAACTGTGCCATTTCAGGTCACATGACCCATATCGAAATCTTGTTATAATACTGTGCTGTCATTTCATTATTATACTCGAGGCTCAACAGTATTGCCTCTTGAGCGGGTTTCATATATATATATATATATATATATATATATATATATATATATATATATATATATATAGAGAGAGAGAGAGAGAGAGAGATATGACCACATTAATTTGATATTTTGGACGTTGTTCACAAGGCAATTTGATATACTGTGTTCCTGGAAACGTTTTTTACACAACGGAGACATCACAACAGACATTTTCAAAACCCATGAATGTGTCCACCAGTGTACTTGCAATGTCTGGAACCTGATGTTCTCACAAAGGTTAATTTCTTTGCTCAACATCGAAATCAAGTTCCAATGATCGTGTATCTAGCGGTACACATTGGACATGTGTTGGATGTACAAAGCGTATATGTATGCGGCATTGTACTAATTATTAAGAAATGGTGTTATATAACAAGTGATATTTAACATTACATCATGCAAGAGAATAAGCTCCGTTTTTACTGTCATTAACGTCTTTGCGTATTCATGGCCTATACTATCCAAACACTGTGACATGTCCTAACTTGGTCCCATTAATCATTTCCCCAACTGCTGTTCATTTTAATCACTAGATCGTTAACATGACATAGCCGCTACGTAACTTTGCCTTTGGTTGACGTTTATCCAAGGTATGATGTATGAAAGCGCTTCAGTTGTCCCCAAGAAGCAGCTAGTCCACCACAGATTTGTTCTCTTCTATAAATGACCTTGTTCGGAGTAAGAATAATCTTGCTTATCACAAATTCACCACGTACAGTATAGTATAGTAAACATCCAAAATAATGCAGGAAATTTTGCCTGCTCAAATTACCGTGAAACGCAATTTAAATTTTCCACAGCGGATGTGTACAGCATCAAGAGCAGCTTAAAGTGCGCGTTACGTTTCGCTAAACACTCTTATAAGGTTCGTTTTATGATCAAACATGCAGTAACGTTAAATAGAATTAACTTAAATGGCTCAAACTGGCGCGACAATACCGTCATACTCAATGCGGGTAATGCTGTGCTATCCAATTGTACACTTTGGATACCATCAATAAGTCCATCATTTGCCACTTACACACGTTTGGCTTCATTTGTGACGTCTGGCGGAACATTTCTAATTTTATTTCAACTGACGAATGCAGACTTCTAGGAAATTGGAGTCCATGGAGACGTCTGATGGCAAATAAGCACCCAATAAGGTTTAAGCGCGTCACAACGCATGTTTATAGCATTACAAACAATAGACTATACTAACACCCATCATGTTAACTCGATGATGTTTGCAAACCTGTAAGTGATCGAGGCCTCGCTCACCATGTTAAACAGTAACCAGGAACCCAACAACAACATTCTGCTCGGCTTTGAAAAATGTTGCGTAGTTCTTTTGTCCCCTCGCTTGCTGAAGTACTTAGGCCAAGACCAATATGTTGACGCAGACAGATTTTCCTACATCAGGACCTGGTCAAACAGTCCATGGTGAACAGCTAGTTCAAAGTACGTGTAGCAGTATTGCCATGTGATCCAGATTATAGATGTATTGCTGTGATTCTCTCCGGCATCGTTCTGTTGTCGCAGGATTTGAGTGGCCGAATTATAGTCAACGCTGTGCATGTAGAAAAATATATAGTTTCAACAAATTAGCTGAACAAATTACTTTTCAAATACAAATGTCATATCACGAAATGAAAGTTGGTCTTATTCCAAATATAGATCGCCTTACAAAACGATTGAGGAGTTTTACTGAGGCTTTCTCAGATCACGTTCAATAGAATTATCTCCATGTGGTCGACCCAGACAAACTTATTGAGCTTAAATGTAGCCGAGAATAAAAAATAAGTCGCACATAGATTATTCATGTCAGATTTTGGCAAAAATGCACAAAACCGATGAAATAATTCCATTCATCGCGGCCTATCTAGACTTGTTTGCGTAAAAATATTCCGCGATTCATTCTACAAAGATGATGTAGAATATACCGACTAATAATTCCTGATTGGATTTCCCGTTGATTATGTTGCACTAACATAATCTCAACCAAGAAGAGATAGTTATCGACCTCTATTTATCACAGACGCACTTGTCCGTGTAACTTTGATTGGGAGAAGCAGAGAACAATAGTTTCATATATATATATATATATATATATATATATATATATATATATATATATATATATATATATATATATATATATATATATTTATATATATATATATATATATATATATATATATATATATATATATATATATATATATATATATTGAGCGTAAGAAGATTTATGGAAGGTTTGCTTGGGTTTACAGTTTCGCGCTAGTTTCCATTAAATTTAAGGCTTTTGATCTCGGTTGCTGCCCGACTAAAATCAATGCTTTTGCACCGGCAGTGCGCGGAGGGATTCTCTTTGAAAAGGTCTATAACGTGAGTTAAGCAAATTTCCTTCTCGGGAGCGGACGTGTTTTCTTTTTCTGTAGAAATGTTTTCTTCGTTGTTATAGTTCACGCTGTTAGATCTTCCACATTTCCTGGAATTTCGACCCTGATGACCCATCCTAAAAGTTAAATAAATATTACATTAACTTTTTTCATTCCATCAATTCTGCCAACCTTTCCATTAAGCTATATATATATATATATATATATATATATATATATATATATATATATATATATATATATATATATATATATATATATATATATATATATAATCTCTATAGTATTTTGCATAAATTAATTTCATCAACATGTCTCTAAAAGTGCGTTGTTAGATTTTTTGTCCATGTTACAATGCTAAAATACTTTTGAACTGGATTTGCAAGCGACTCCATATTGATATTCTTTCAATTGCTTCTGTACCATTAGCTTGTGCTTTCCAGGTAGTTCTGTACTACTGAGTTGTGTGCTAACTTGTTCCGTACCATTGGATGTATTTTAAACCTTCTATTTCCCATTTGGTTGTGTACCTATGGATTTTATGATTACGTATCATTGGCCATTGTTTTACCAGTTTGTTACATACCATTAGACTGTGAATTAACAACTTTATTCTGTGCTACTGTACTTGGTTGGTTGGTTTCGTAACACGGGATTTTATGATTGCCAGTTCATTCAGTATCACTAGATTGTGTGTTTACTAGCTGGTTCCGTACCGCTAGTTTGCATGATTACCAGTTGATTCCGTATCACTTTATTGTGTTTTCCCAGTTGGTTACGTCGTGCTCGATTTTATGATTGTCAGTAGATTTCCTATCACTGGATTTTGTGTTTACCAGTTCCTTGCCATTGAATTTTATGATTACCAGTTGATTCCGTATCATTGGCCTGTGTGTTAACCAGTTGGTTCAGCACCAATGGCTTTTATTATTATCAGTTCATTCCGTATTTTTGGCCTCTGTACCAGTCATATCGCTACGATGTCAGCAGTGTGACAGTAAGATTATGTCCCATTCACATTATCCTGACACCAGTCCGACCAGTCTTAACACCGACCTCTTAATACTGACTGCCAAGCGAGGCGACCGCTCGTACCATCTTTATAAGTGATTAGGAGGACTCGATTTGGGTTTTGAACACCAGACATCTTGCATAGGAGGCGAATGCACTAACCATAAGGACAGTCTCGTTAGCTGAAAAGAAAGCACCGTTTACTTTTCACTCAAGTAACAAGGAAAAGCAGATGAAGCTTGAGTACAACACTAGAAGCTTTCTGCAAATTATAACCACAATCCGTCAAGAGACAGGGGTTACACTGCTTACTCTGCAGTTGTCACAATGACATAAAAAAATAAATGCTTTGCGCTATGCGTCAAGTAATCAAGTAATTAATGTTTACATTATGTATACATTTGTTTACTTTGGTTTAAATGGATTATCTTCCAAAAATAATTGTTGCAATTCTTTAGGTTTACATTTTAAAACACTTTTTCCGATATTGGCACCATGCAACTAACGATATGCTTTCGTACCGTAAACCGCTGCTACAATATGTATATATTTAATAATTCTCTTATGGGTTTATTCTTCTTTTTTCCCCATACATACATTTTCTGCATGCTCTCTTCAAGTGATAGCTGTAAAGTGAGACTTTTTTAAAAAAAGGAAGATAAAAAAGTCCAACCTTACTTCACTTTATATCCAAACGTTAGATCTCTTTCCTCTTTATCCTAGTATTGGCATACATTAGTAAAAGGTTCAATTAATTTTCGTTGTTATTCATTAGTGTAAATTTTCGGACTTTTTTTCTCTGTCCTCATGTTCAAAGGGTGTGGACACTCGTCTCAAGAAACGAACATATCTTAATGTTTCGGGAAATGTCAGTCAAGAAAGTGATCCATGAAAGACTGACTTTAATAAATGTTCATTTAGAGAATGTGACTTGATACTCACACACATCCACTTTGATCATAAAATTAACTTGTATTTATCAGGAAAACTATATCAAATAGATTGTAATTAAATACAATAAAGTGTTATTGCAAACTTCACTTAATGAAGTCACCAATCTGAAAACTATACTCATTTTATGTAAATATATGTATGTATGTATATATATATATATATATATATATATATATATATATATATATATATATATATATATATATATATAATTTCATTGGCATTAAAGTGTTGTATGAAGCAATTTGATATTGGTATATCAAAATTGTGATCCGCCCATGGTGCACTAATATCATCTATGAGTAGTTTCTGTTTCAAACGAAAGATATCAATTACATAGATGAGTTATGAACTTCCACATATTAATCCATAGCGATAATAGAAAATAACGACACAAATATTAATAATCACCGTTTTCTAACTGAATTTAACATGTACACAATATCATCTCATTCCTTTCTGATTTTACGTTCTTCTCACATACACACAAATCCATACATAAAAAAGCAAACGATGCAGAAATCTGGAGTTGGAGAGGAAACAATTGCGCTTTGTGAAACTGAACTGAACAAAGTGACCTACAATATCGTGGATCGTGGTAAAGTATGTACACTTAACACGGAGAGAGAGAGAGAGAGAGAGAGAGAGAGAGAGAGAGAGAGAGAGAGAGAGAGAGAGAGAGAGAGAGAGAGAGAGAGAGAGAGAGAGGTGTATAAGGCATAATAATGCAGACACGGCTACATTCCTTTGGGGTCGCCCTGACAAGCGAAAGTACTGGATCTATAAGAGCTGTCATCCAGTTTGGAGCAAGAAGGCAAGCTGGATGTTAACTTCGTTTGGGCGCTTATCTGTATTAGTTCAAGAATCCTCCTAACATTTTTTGGTATGATCCTATGTTCTGAGGTGGAAAATCAACATCACGCCTGTACTTCATGGTTGCTCCAACTAGCAAAATCCGGTTTTATCCCAATAGAACTATATATGTTTTTGAGTCTTTATTTTGCCCTTGGTTAACCCAAAGGTTACTAAGTCAAAGGGGATGTTAAGACTTTTTGCCACTGTGTGTAAGCTTCGTGAGTTCAGCATAGACATTTTCAATGTGAAAAAAAAAACTTATAGGGTCTGCGTGTACATGTTCTACGAGGGCAGATTTTGTACCTGTTTATCAAGATTATTTATTATGTAAATTTACACATATATGAATGAGACTTGGACTTGTAAAGAAGCAGTCTTTATCAAAATAGAATATAGCGATATTAAATAAAGGTAATCTACATAGGTTTTAATGGAGAATACTCCAAATACAATTTAATGAGAATTTTATCCAATGATAATTTAGTTTTGATACTATTTAGATGGATTTTCAATGTTATCGTTTGTACTTAAAATTTATGTCATAATAATTGTATCAATGGTACAAAGTTCCACTAACATATCGACACTAAACACAGTAAATTCCGAACCATACATGCAGCAACACATTTAATGCAGGTGTGTTTCTTGTTATTTCTTAAAACTACAACACTATTCTAAATATCAATTATTTATAAATAAGAAAATGTCAGGAGCTCGACCCTCCTCCCCAATTATAGTTACGCACATTAATTGTGTTGCTTGGTCAGGCAGCAGACTATTAGACAAACAGTTCCTGGTAATGTATTTATACACATTAACATGGGATTTATCAACTGTGTTGATTGTATCAACGGTACAAAGTTCCACTAGCATATCGACCCTAAAGACGGTAAATTCCAAGACACACATACAGTAACCTATTTAATGCAAGTATGTTTGTTGTTGTTTATTTCTTAAACCTATAAATATTTTATAAAGATGAAAATGTCAGAAGGTTGAGCCCCCTCCCCCTTCACACCATAGTTACGCACGTTCACTGTGATCCTTGGTCATGTAGCAGACGAATCAACAAACAGAAACGTTGGGATTGACAATAACAAAAAATGCCCTTAGCCCTTAAGGTAATTGTCCCTAAAACCAAAACATCTCTCTCTCTCTCTCTCTCTCTCTCTCTCTCTCTCTCTCTCTCTCTGTACGATCTTATCCAGACATTTTTACAAGTTACCTACGAGAATGTATCTGGACTTGATGGTAAAGTTACAGTCAAAACAACAAACGAAAGGAGGAAAGAGAGACATAAATCTAGGTAGGATTAAACAGTATTATGCAGTGTTAATGAAAGGAGAAATATGTATATATATATATATATATATATATATATATATATATATATATATATATATATATAATACAAATCATATGGCGAATAACAACCCTCTCAAGCATACTGGATCCACCAAGGGATCACGTTTGTCAGGGATTAATTAAAATAGATGCAATAAACTGACGACGAACAGTACGAAACTAGTAACTAACTAGCCTAAGCGCTTTCGACTCTTAATGAGTCTTTTTCAAAGGCAAATACAAAACATAGTTACGACAAACAAATAAACACAAAAACGTTGTGTTTGTAAACCTCTACATTTCTGTCTTCACATGTGCTAAAACTATAAATACAACCAGCTTGTATAGACTAGTTGCGGAAACTGAAAACGTTGTATAATTCCCTAAAAGTCTACAAGCCAAAAACGACATCTATTTTTACTTTGTGTACATATGTAACGCAGATTAATCCCGATGTTTGATTCTATACCGGTTATTCTTATAGTAAAAATTGGAAGGATAATAAGAAGATTTAGAAAATGTTTAAATTCTACTAGTGCATAGTTTTCATTTCTATCTGCTTGGTTAGACCGCGCTTGGTTTAATGTTCTAAGGCGGCGTATCCAGTATGATTCCTTTTCCTTCCTGTTTTCGGAACTCCAGCTGTGGTTTTAGCAATAGCGATAAGAATTATATCACTGAAAGTGTGGCCAAGGGGAGGAGAATTGTTCTGCGACCGGGCTTCTGTAAACAGCTTTTTTGTCATCCATAGACTCTGAAGGTTATTCCTATGTGTAACTTTTCATTTCTCCCCACGTACTGGAAGGCCACAGATCTTACATGTGATGAATAAATCACTTTCTCTGATTTTTGCACGTTTTGAATTGGACCCATGGTATGTTTAGTTTTTCTTTAGTACCACTGTGCTACGAAAGGTCTTGGTCTCTATCATATGCTGACATTTTTTGCATCTTTTATCGCCACAGGGTTCCAGATTGACTAGTTGTTTTTGACTAGCGATTGTTGTTAGCTTGGCCCTGACTAGGATGTCCTTTAGGGTTTGGTCTCCGTAAGCTACTACAGGTTTGATCGGAAGTATGTAGGTAGTATGTCTGACGATTTGCCACGGTCAAGTCAACCACTGCACATGGTGCTCATCGTCCTTACCAAGGCCTTCAACCTGTTGAGCAGGAAGTGCCTATTTGAACTCCCCAGCATAATAATCTTCTTCCATGTGAAGGGTACAGTCCTGTATGATGGATGATGTATCCACACCAGCCTCCTTCCCAATAAACAGCGGCTTTAAGAATAGCTCCGTGATGGCACCAACCCTTTTTGACATCTTCTTCTCCCTGATTCCCTGATCCTGTTTCACGCCTTCAACACGTCCACTGATGACGTTTATCTGCACACCAGGTCAGACTGGAAGCTATTTAACCTGGCACAACTGCGCTAGAAGACCAAAATGAGGCCAGTGCTCATCAAGGAGATGCTCTTTTCTGACGAAGCAGCTGTTGTAATCCACACTTAGGATACGATAAAGAGACTGGGAGACCGTTCCTCCAATGTCTGCAAACAGTTCGGGCTCTACGTCAGCCTGAAAAAGACAAATATCAGTGCTCTAGAAGTCACCTCTGCCCCTTCCATCAAAATCGACGGCACCACCCTAGACATAGTCAACAACTTTATTTACTACGGTTCAACCATCAGAAACACTCCTTCGCTTTATGTGGAGCTGGAGAGAAGGCTTGGAAAAGCAAAAACGACCATGATCCGACTAGCAAAGATGGTGTGGTAAGACTGCGCACCAAGACTCAAGTATACCTAGCCTACCTTCTGAGTACCCTCCTATATGAAAGTGAGACCTGGAACACTTACATGAGGAAAGAGGGTTGAATAAGCTCCTTCCACATATGATAACTACATCATATACTGAAAATCGTCTAGCAAGACCACATCCCACACAACGTGATCCTTGAACTTGCACGTATATTAAGCATAAACTCTTTGCCGAACAAACGACGCCTTCGATGACTGGGACAAGCTCGACACTTGTAGGATGGGAGGCTGCCAAATTAAATCCTATATGGCCAATTGGCAAATGGCACCAGAAGAGACGTCCTTCCAGCACTCCGCTTCAGGGATGTGTTCAAGAGGGACTTGAAGGCATGCGGTATTTCACCAGAGAACTGGAAAGTAGAGGCCGAAGTCGGTGCAACTGGAGACTGACAGTCGCCATAGGCATAACCGTTGATGACGGGAGGAGAGGCCAGTCGGCCGCAGAGAAACCGGAGAATAACAAGCGTTTAGCAGCAAACCAATGAACTCAGACTTCCCTGTACGTCTGATCCAACTGCAATAAGGATTGTCGCGCATTCGCCTGCACAGCCATAAAAGACGGTGATAAAGCCCCAGAGACAGACAACACAGACAACACTCCAATGGTGCTACTGAGATGGTCTACTGCGATTGAGCTGCCAATGATGCTGATTATATATATATATATATATATATATATATATATATATATATATATATATATATATATATATATATATATATATATATATATATATATATATATATATATATATATATATATATATATATATATATATAACCTGCAGTAGCCTACCGGAGACAAAATAACTCAAGGACATCCTAGTCAGGTGAAAGCTAACATCAATCACTAATCAAGACCATCCTAGTCAATCTGGCCCCTGTGGCGATAAAGGGTACAACACCTGTCGACATATGATAGAGACCAGGACATTTTCTAGCACAGTGAAAAAAAACTAAACATACATGGTCCAAAGAAAACGTGAAAAAAAAGAGAACTCAATGTAATTTTTCTCATAACACGTAACATTTGTAGCTGTCAGTATGTCAAATAACTGAAAAGCTACACAAAAGAATCAGCCTGCATAGAACTAAATGGATGACAAAGAAATTGTACAGAAGTTTGGTTGCAAAAAACTTCTCCTCCACTGGCCACTATTTCAGTAATATTGCACTTGTTGCAATTGCTCACAACCCCAACTGGATTTTCGAAACTGGAAACGAAAAGGAATTTTACTAGGTACGCCGATTTAGAACATTCAAACCAAGCGCTTTAAAACAAAAAGACAAGAAAAAAAACAGCGGTGCACAAAAAAAAATATTTTGCAACTGTCACTTTTTTCTTTCAAATAATTCACTAAATTTGATTAATACACATTAATACTATGAGAATGAAATAAATCTTTTGCTCACATATATTTCCATAAAATAACCGATGTAGTTACGGCTCATCGAGTTCTTGTTCAATAAAAATATTTTCCTGCATCCACATGAAGGTTAAACAGTAGAATTAGTCTTTGCATCTGACACAGTTTCTTTTCGAACTTTTCTAATTATTCTTAGTTTTCTTTAAGTATTGGAATAAAATATCCTCTATATAATCAAATATCCGGGATATAATCTGCGTTAAATAAATGTACACAAAGTAATAGATGTAGTTTTGTCCCAGAATTTTAGGGAATTATAAACATTTTTCAGTATTCGCTACAAACCTATACAGGCTAGTTGCGACAATGTATCTATAGGTTTAACTCATGTAGAGAGAGCTATGTAGAGTTTACAAGCACAACGTTTTTTTGCTTGTTTTGTATATGTTTTGTATTTGCCTTTGAAAAAGACTCATTAATAGTCGAAAGCTCTCAAGCTACAGTTACTAGTTTCACACTTGTATGTATGTATGTATGTATGTATGTATGTATGTATGTATGTATGTATGTATGTATGTATGTATGTATGTATGTATGTATGAAAAGAAACTGTTGAATTAAAAATAGTTATCCCCTTTTAGCTAGCTATCGTATCAGTTTTAGTGTATGGACATTTTTCCAACGTCTGCGACGATCAATAATTTACTAACATCTCTCATACCTCGTTTCTATTGCACATGTATGCTTACACAATCTATGCCAAATCTGTTTTTAATTTCAGTATCCATGTAATTGTTCTTTTATACTGTTGGAGAAGTGGTTTATTGTAAGTTGTGAAAACGTGTAACGTTAACCTGTTTTTCAATATTTATGGCAATACAATGTGCTTGAACGAAATGTTTAAATATTTTAAAGCTTTCATTAGATATTCATTAATGGTTTCCTGGTACTATGCTTCATAGTAGACGAGAAAATGGAGGATTTTTGTTAAATATGCGATCAATTTTGAGTTTACAAGTAATTAATTTTACACTTCAGTTAACAAAGTCACTTACGATTGCAATTCATTTCCATATATCTTTATTAATATTGATCAGAACATATTTTCTTATTTGAATTTTTAATATATTGCAGGAGATTTGTTTCCTATTCATTATCAAAGACTTGCGTTTGATATGAAATATGTCCCTTTTGCTTACAATATATAAGGAAATTAAACATTGGTAATTGTCTAAATATAACTGTGTTATGAAAAGTGCTTAATTGTGCACTTGGTTATTTTTAGTGCGTGCCTTGCCTTCACTCCAATGTAAATTATTTAATCAAACACCCATCTATTTTATGTGTTATTGTGTTTTACATCGTATTTTAACGCTTGCATGTTAGATAATCTCTGGTTGTTGATATTTGTTCTGACACAACCTATCAATTTCTTAGGTTGTTTGTTTGTATATATTTATTTATGAACTTTTGTGTTACGTATGTACCCTACATGATATTAGTGATAAACATATTTGAGTTGTAGTACTTTGCATTGTTATTAAATGGCATGAATGTTTGTTAATCTCTGGTTTTTAATATTTCAACTGACAGAAAATATCGATATCTTAGGTTTAATTTGGGTAAATATTTAGCTTTGATTTTGTGTTAAAAGCGTACTCTGCACAGAAATCCTACTAAAAGTTATATGCACAGTGAAGACGCTCATTGCATTATTAATTTAAAGTGTATCATTATGGGATGAAAAAAAATCTTTGATATTTTAGTTAAAGTACATCTGTTTCGTCTTTTGTCACTCACTTCATACTCAAAGAATCCCTTACTCAAATCTCTGACACTATGAACAAGTATCAAACAGTATAACTTTCAAGAGGATATACTTTCTGAACATAGCAGGAAATGCCACTTAGTTATTGAAGTTAACAAAGACTGAAAATTGATTAAGACCTCGACTAGATGTAAAACAATGAGATTGCAATTACTGAAGAACCGGTATTCGTTCCTTTTAGAAACTTTTTAAAGAGAGATTGTAATTAAAAACAACAAAAATATAGTAACCACTACACCAGGACTTATTTAGAAGGGTTTTATTGTTTCTTTACAATTACCGGTTAAGAAATATCTGAGTGGAGTAATTCTGACCATGAAGTTATGTGTACCTCTTTAAATGAAATACAGCTGCGCAAATCTACTTTTAGGTTCTCTCAGAGGAAACAACAACATAAACGTTAATGGAAACATTATGGCGTAAGTAGCAATATATGTCAGTAAGAGAAATGGCTGATAGGGAAGGGGTGCTTGCCGTGTCAAATACAATACAGTAGGATGGTGAACTAAAGAGAAAGTTGTATTAATAAAATGCAATTTGTTCCCAGAGGAACTGATCATATGTGGTTTCTGAAGCCGTATAATTCTGATCTCTGGCGCCGAGGATTGTTCACGACTAGCATTTCTCCTATCTAAGGAGGCAGGGGTCAGTTTATATGTACAAAGTTTATGCCGCACTCAGCGACTTAGTGTAACAAAATCATTAGAAACTAAAATACACAAGTGTGGTTAACAAGGTCCCTAGCTTTGGTTACCTATACTAAAACAAATCATAAGAATATTATCCACATGACCAGACAATTGAATGGCAGTTTATAGCAAAATAAATTTATGCACCACAACCCCAAATTTATACCTGCAATTTTCATGACCGAAGGTCATTGTTGACACCATGTGATGCTCACGGTGCAAACACGAGCCCTTTCACTAGAAGAAAATTCTGCAAAACAGTGTGTACTGAACATGCTGATGGAATTAAAAATAGTTGTTATTTAATGCGTTTTTGAGATATTTTGCATGCCACAAACCCAAGTGCTTACTGTTATGGGAGGCTAGCTCTTCTTCCTAGCCAACTATTGGTATTTTACTAACAACCTTATGCAGGGTAACTGTGGAAGGTGTACATGCCTGATAGCAATTTTAAAAAGAACACACACCCGAAACACCTAGCTCACGAATACATCCTTACCTTTATTTCATAAATAATAATAGCTGAAAACGTCTTACCATAGTCTTAAATTAAGAAATTTGTCAGGGAACAATTTAGGAATCCGGATAATGATACCTAAATTCAAGTTGAATATATCTTTCTTACGAACTAATTGCTTAAGGGTAACTTAGAATCGATACAGAAGCTAAAAACTTTCAGTTTGAAAAGGATGCCATTTGTATCGGATAGAATCCATGTAATCAGTCGATATGTGAAACACGAAATCAAACAAATATACTACATGCAAGAACAACTAATAACAGAAAGAACTTTACTAGTCAATATTAGCCAAAGAAAAGCAGTAACGGAGCTAACAAAATCACACATATGATTCTCACACCAATGACAATATATGTATACACAAGGAAACACAAATCCACGAAAACACAGACCTATTTCCGACTTTTTCGTATTATGATAATTCTTTTAACATTTATTTGGAACCTTAGGAGTATAATTACATCTGCATTTAGCGTATCTACTTGATATATTAGATATCGTAGTCATTTGTGATTACATGTCAACACGTCATTACACGCTAGCTATAATAGTCTAACATAGATCATAGTACGCATCACTCCGTTACTAAGCGTCGGAAAGTGGTAGGGATTGATGTTTGAAAAACATTTCGATGTTTTATGAAAACTATTAGATAACAGTAAAAACCTATTCGTCTGAACGGAATAAAGCATGACCTAAAATTTTCCGTCTTTTGCAGTTCGCGTTTTTCTTGTTGCAGATGACAACAGTGTATTGATATTCTGATTGATCCTTATGCATCTTGTTCTTGCAGTAAGGAAAGAGACTGCAATTCACAATAGCCCAATTATAAAGCTGAAATAGTGATAATATATTATATATTTTTACCAACTATATTTTATATATTATATTTTTACTAACTATAAATAAACGAATAAGCGTCCATTCAAATAAACAGAACAGTTTACAAAAGACAAATTATTTGTCAACACAAAATGTCTAATGCATGTGATGTCACATTGTTTGATACAATTCACAGTACCTGTTTCGGTTGGTCTATATAAACAATACAGTGTTAGTGTTTACGTTGAAATTACACATCACACTTCAACATTACGTTGTTGCAATATGTTTGAAAAAGAAGATTACTTGAGGCAGAAATAAACATATTTACTGTAATGTATTTGTGACCGCATACTTGTAGTATTTTGATTTGATACATTATATTGAACAGAAATAAATTTGTTTGGTTGGTTAAAGTTATGTCAGTTGCGGAAATCCAGTTTATGTGTATATTCTTCTGTAAACAAATGAGAGTTTATTTTCCCCAGTAAGTTCACATTTAAACCAACCTTGTTATAAGGTGGATCCCAAGCTACAGATAAACGCCCTGCATCTGCACCCCACCCTCTTTATCATCTGAGCAAAACCGGTAGTTTTGCACATAGTTATTGTTCTTGCCTTGGGGGTTTGCTATTTTTCGTGTTATGATATGTTACCCTGTGGGCGTAAATTGGCAATATTTAAACTTTCGAGAATTTTTGTTTTTCAAATTCCCTTTTGCGAGTAGTACTTTTGTATGATTTCTATGAGAGAGAGAGAGAGAGAGAGAGAGAGAGAGAGAGAGAGAGAGAGAGAGAGAGAGAGAGAGAGAGAGAGAGAGAGAGAGAGAGAGTATTGGCTGTTAGGCACATGGCAATATAGTGTACAGTTTTTAGACTCAATACACCACCATCCCGTCAATATTTGGGCAGCATTAAAGTATTAGCATCCAGTCGCAAATGCAGTATTTTAATGAAAAAATACTTCGAGAGTTATTTTTAAATTCTGAATTCAAAGGTTTGAACGGTTAGCAGTTTGAGTTATTCATCAGGAATATGTAACAAAATATAAACTTTTAACAAGTGAAAATATACACATTGTGTGAATAGTAACCAAATGCATTACAGAAGGGAAAATACAGATAATTAGCTTTAAAGAAAAGAAAAAAAAAAGAAAATTTAAATTGGAAAGGAAAATCACCATGTTAATGATTGGGCTTGAACAGCTTCTGATCAATTCAATATTACTCAAAAGAAAACGCTTTTACTATGACGTTACCATCTATTTCATCGACCTACATAATTGTTGACAATTGACTATATATTAACCAATAGAAGGCATAGTGAAGTTTCTTTCGGGTAATATATATATATATATATATATATATATATATATATATATATATATATATATATATATATATATATATATATATATATTGCAATTCTTATTTTTGGTTTGGTTTGCTTTTTCGTTTCGTTAATAAAGATTTTATAAACGCTTTTGAACCAAACATAAGCAGATCACACAATAATACTATTCTTAAATAAATATTTATGTGAAAATTACTGCGATCGACAGTTTGTGTTATAATGTAGCGGTAGCCAAAGTGCGTCGTTTTATAAATCCCGTACACGGATGATATATTTAAGGTAAGTACTATAATAATTCATGAAATTAAATCAAATGAAAAATGTTACTGATAACAATTTTCGTTTATTTTACTGTAGTGATTGTTGAATTAACGATTTTATTGGGTGTTATTCACTTTGTTCATATGATTATGTGTTACTAATTGCCAATATAATTTAAAATAACAGAAGTGTAGAATATAAGCAACACACGCAATTTATTATGATCAGAATATGAAAAAAATATACGCTGATTTTATTACTTTTCACCATTCCATTTTAACAGACCATTTTTGTCATATATAGCATTATCTACTGTTTATTTGTAAATGCAATGAACACCAATTTTCAGTTCCATTTTCTGCATTTTATCTGCTTTCACCCAAGTATTCCAATAATGATGTTCTGTAAATAATGCCACAAAAAGTAAACAGGAACTGAAAGAGAAAACAAAATATTACACTCACCCATACAATGTGCAAATTGCGATTGTGATTTAAAAATCAATTTTATTTAAAGAAATATAAAATGGCATTTTGTGTGCCTGATAGCGAGACACTAAACATTTATAACGACAATAAGGCAGATGGTGTTAGTTACGCATTTTGCCTTTATGTTTCTGTTCGTCATAGATGAGCGTAAGCGACAAAATGTATAAAATAATGAGAGGTGTATATGATTTAAAAATACATATCTTAAATCAAACGTATTGTCGAAAGATCTGTTGGTTTTGAGGGCTGGTATATTTAATTAGTTTTAAAAATACACAGGCTTATTTTGGGAACAAAATCAATTTGATTTTTTGCAATATTTCTTCATTTAGTGTGTTCATATGGGGCAATTGATACATACTAGATCTGGCATAACCATATTAATTACAAAATATTTACGAGTACTAAACACTTTCGAAAAACTGTTTTGTATATAAGATTGATGATCCCATCAATAATGCCGTCATTATTATATATTTCCTTTCAAACTAACGAATTCCACATAAGTGAAAAATTTTTTTTATTAGACTTCTGTTGATCTAGTAGAAAAACGTCTTGAAATATTCTGTTACGCATCTAAGTATTATCTTTTGAATTTCTAATAGAGCTTTTATTTGTGTAGGTTGAGACAGTGACAGTTATATTTGAAATTCTTTGGATCAATGGTTAGAATAATATAAAGGTACATGTCACGCGCAAATGAATGTGGCCACGTAAGCAATTCGTCGAATCCATAGTACAGATATCCTATAACGAGCTCTTATGCACGCCCTAGCATTTCATTGAGTTAGTTTGGGATTGAAAGTCAGAACGGGACTGTTTCTTTTCTTTTCTTTTTCTTTTTTCAATCTTTAAAGATTTATATTGTTGAACAAATTATAATAAATCATATTTTATGTTTTTGAAAAGCAAATGAACACTATATAATGACCATTCGCATCACATATTTTACTCTTACTGAGTTATGCTAGATATGTCAGAGTCAGAGAACAACTTGCGCTTTATTTATAAAATGTCTTTGGATATAACAGAGTGGATAATCTGCAATTTAAACAGTCAGTACTTTAGGGTTATGTGAAATTATTCAAGTGTTTCATTATTTAGCTCCCTCCATGGGATTATGTCAAACTTTCACGGACTTCAAGTGTATTCTACTTCGCATGATTTTATTAAAGCAAAACATTTGAGTCAATAACTGCGTAAATGTGAGTGGTATTATCATGTTGCTTGTTATTGAAGTTTAAGCCAGTAAATGTAGTAATTCGTGTTGTTTTAAGACTGCAGAAATAATTCGTGCACAAATATTCAAAACAGCTCCATTTCAGTCATTTTCCAAATTCGACACCTCACGCACCGCTACCTAGGATGTCAACGCGCACGCTAAATATGAAAAGAAGAAAAATATACAAGAGCTTCTAATAAAACGAAACCAAACTTGGAACATAGTATCGGGTCCTTATTGAGCTCTAGAGTCCTTAATGATTTTCCATTTGAAGTTAGATACCTATAGATTTTCGGTAATACATTCAGTTATCTTGCTGTTTGCTTGTATATTTGCTTATATACTCATATAAGTTCAGATAAAAATTTATAGGAACACCAACCATACAGATTGTGTCTTCATTGCCGATATGATTTATCCCAAATATGAAAGAAGTATAATATTCGTGCGCTCTTTGGGCAATCCAGGTTGGCTTTCATCATTTCTGGGCGAACCATTCGGCTAAGTCATTATTTATCGTCTGCATAATCGGGCAACGTTTCATGTTTGACAAAGAAAACGACAGTATAGAACATCATTTGTGAAGATATCAAACAGTAAAAGCACAAAAACAGATCCTTAGAGAACTATATACCTTCGAATGACCAGTCGTTATTACAGTTCATTAATTGTACCTGTTTTTTTTTCAATATGAAAGTAGTTGCAGATTAAATTATCGGTTTGGCTAACATTATCGTCTACACCCTATTCATACCTCTTTCGAATTAAAAGATTATGGGGAAGTCGAGATATAATGCCATCACGCACTATTTTGTACTGAGAGCTCGACATGAATTATTACATATTCTCTTAGAACAGATAAATTTGAACGGATTTTGTTTGAAAAAACTTTTTAAAGTAAAATTATTTTTAAGTCATTATAATCGAATGTAAAATGTTATTGCTGTAATCTATTGAGAGATCAATAGCTTGTGTTATAATCAGGACCGTTGATAAGAAGATATATGCCAAATTGCATGCCTATTGCATAATTTCTGATCAAAGTACTGGTGATATTTGATTTTCATAATAACTTATCAAGACAAGTTTAATACCACCGTTTTAGTCGACAAAGTATATGTAGAATAATTGTGTGGTCGTTATGATCTGTACATGTTCAGGTGAACCCAGATGTAATTTATTGTGTTCAAGTTCTATGGCAACAAAATTAAGATCACTTAATGCTTGATGTTAATAATTTTAACTTCCACTGTAGCAAGTTCAATTACGTAGATGATATGGAAATCTTAATGTATAGTCGATGCATCGAAGTATCGAAGTTTATTTATTTTGGCGCAGTGTGAGAAAAACTGACAAATAAGCATGCATGTCCATTAAAACAAATATTTTAAAACTTTTAAACATAAACAGAAGCAAAGTATAATACCTGCAAATGAGTTATGCTGATGGATATTGAGTAATATGTGTATAAAACATATATTGTATGCACAGGTCTTAATCGATAACATATAGGATGAGTTCACTAAAATGTTTATTCTTAATATACTTGTTCTTTTAAAAGCTATGGGTGCTGCATTTCTGTCTATTTTATTTCCTTTTGCTATTATAAAAGCATCAACATTCATATTCGCTGTCAGTGGAGAAAGGCGTAAGCTACTTGTTTGGTCCGAAAGTAGGTATTATTCATTGCGTAATAAAAACTCTTTACAACGCTGAGCTTTCTCAATATTATATTTCACAAAAGTTAATAACTAGAACAGACGAATTTAAGGAAAACATGTTTTCATTGAACTGTAATGTCAACATTTTTTAAAAAATGGATAATCAGCCATTTCATGGCTGAAAATAATGCAACCAAATGATCGTCCGTTTAACGTAATCGACATAAGTGTTTATTATATTATTCTCTTATTGAAATTGGATGCAAACTAATGGCATCATGGAAAAGTTATAAACAAGTCAGTGCCAGAAGCTAATTTTTTGGTTTTCTTACCAATTTGCAGTAGCACATTTAAAATGATATATACACCACTTTGCAAAACGTAAGTAAACAGAAACGTACATGACATAGCTAAACAATAATGTTTCTTTCACAGGTCAATAATGTTATCAGATGTTATCCAAAATACAACTATAAAGGTAAAGAAAGGCAAATATGAATCAAAATATCAGCATATACAAGGAAGACATCGGGACGATTTAGACCCATATAAAAATGCTTAGTGTTGTTTATGAGTCGTGTCATAAGAACGAAACGTAATTTACAGTAGTACAGAATGACCTAAAGGTTGTTGTCTTGTGTTTCGAATCTACCACAATCAGTTTCCTACTTACTAACTTTACTTTCATCAGATGTTACAGAGGAATTCACAAAAAAATATGTACATAATATTCATAACCCTAATTTCGGATAATGGAATAAGTTACAATAAGTATGACAACAATTTAAGGTGCAATATCGTTTATTGGGATGAAATTATAATTTTCAGTTTATCCTTCTCCAGTTATTGACCGTAATTAACATTCGTACACCTCTTAATATATAAAAAATAATTTAGTTCGATATTTGGTGACTAGTTGGATCGCTCACATTCGACACAATGAGTGACCTTATTTGAGGGCTCTGGCATTCTTGTATATTAAACACACCTTCTTTCGGTATATTTACAAATGCAGAAGGATGGTATATATGAACAGGCGACAAAGACTAATGATTATTGGAGCCGACACCGATGTGTGCATGCTTAGGCTCTCTTACGTTGATATTAGTATTGCTACCTTTGTGCCGTAGCTATTCAGTTTGTTGCATTCTATTAAAGTGTTAAATGTATATCGAAAAATTTAAACTTTATGTTCAGTAAATAACATTCTTAACCTGAAATTTAGAAATGAGCTTTCAATAGGAAAAACATGATATACGTTACTATGTTAAAAGTATCATGATATTTTTTATTTCAATAAAAATCAAAACGTCTGTAATAAATATTACCAATGCCTTTCATATTTCTTGTTTACCCCAACATAAAATGATCTCTGCTATTTTAATATTGTTGTCCTTTCTGACATAACATTTTTAGGACAAATAATCACTATTTTGAGCTAATAAACCATCTAGTTACTGATCATGGATGAAGTTGATATCAAAAAGCATATTTTAAGCTTTAATAATGATTTCAAGTTAGTTGGATTCCTTTATTGTATTCCTTTTGAAAAGTTGGTCAAGATAGTGGCGGATTTTATTACTGGAAACGAGCGTATTTTCCATTACCATCCATTCTCGAAACGTTTTGACTAGCCTTACATATCATAAGTATTATATGTAAAACGCAAAATAAACACTAAAGATATCAAACATAAGGAAATGTCGTTACATAAAAAATCATCAATGCTGAAGCAAACTAATGATTAACAAAGTCCTATCTCTAATTGTTACATAATATCCTCTTCCAATGAGCAAATATAAAATCATGTAAGATTATATACCAACATTCTTTGCATTATGGCACATTTTGAGCTCGACCCATTTGAAGCGGTTGTAAAAGGGAAATGTGATAGGATGATAGACACCGTTTATAATCTATGGATCAATAATTCCTATGAGTTCTTGCAAAAAGCAAATATATTAGGAACAAAAAAGGGATATGTATGCATTTCTTAAGTTACTATGTTTTGAAAGAAAATATGGTTTTGTTTACATTATTTGCGACAATTTGGCATTCGAATTCCTGATGCATAGGGAACTCTAGAAAGATAATATATGCTATATTGTATTAATTTTAAATTTAATTAGGTCTTCAAACTTAGTTTCAGATCAGTTTTAAGATGAAAACTTCAAACGAGCTAGTATAGGATCAAATGATTCCAATATGGTACAAAACAGTTCGAGTGGGACCTGAATCATTAAAAACACTAGGAGATATTTTAAGTTAATTTTATAAAAACTTGGTTGATTTATAAAATATAATAATGATAATAGCGAACGCATCTCTCAAAATAATTTCATATCAATATACACGATGTAGAAAGGACAAGTAATTCACTACTGTGTTTATCAGCACTAACAATAATGAATACTTTTGCTTTTTAATACTGTGCGTGCATTATGTAAACAGCTTGCATAAATTCATTAACATAATACATATGAACTAAATGAAACAAAGTTTTGAAATCACGCTCTGTATGTAACATATGGAATTAAGTGCTCACATAATCGTCAAAATATTAATGAATCATGCTCTTAACTAAAATATATGGACAAATATATTTATTCATATATCGTTCAAAAACAAATATAACTTGTGAGAATGTGGTTTTCTTTTAACGTTTATGAAAACCTAGATCGAGCTGATCACATAAAAGACATAAAAAGACATATTCGTTTTCAAAAGAACCAATAAGAAGAAAATAATTCCAGGTTAGTCACTCCTCGACGATTTCAACAATATAAATAGCGTTGCTTAACTTCTACGCAGACAAAGACCAAATCAATTGTCAATATGTTGACCCATGCCACTAAAGTGTTGTTGATGCTGCTGATGTTTGGGGTTTAACGCCATTTTCAGCACATGATGGCATATATATATATATATATATATATATATATATATATATATATATATATATATATATATATATATATATATATATATATATATATGCAATAAACTGACGACGAACAGTACGAAACTAGTAACTAACTAGCCTAAGCGCTTTCGACTCTTAATGAGTCTTTTTCAAAGGCAAATACAAAACATAGTTACGACAAACAAATAAAGACAAGGTTTACAAACGCAACGTTTTTGTGTTTATTTGTTTGTCGTAACTATGTTTTGTATTTGCCTTTGAAAAAGACTCATTAAGAGTCGAAAGCGCTTAGGCTAGTTAGTTGCTAGTTTCGTACTGTTCGTCGTCAGTTTATTGCATCTATTTTAATTAATCCCTGACAAACGTGATCCCTTGGTGGATCCAGTACGCTTGAGATGGGTTGTTATTCGCCATATGATTTGTATGTATTCTTTATATATATATATATATATATATATATATATATATATATATATATATATATATATATATATATATATATATATATATATATATAATATCTGACAATACAACTGGTTGAGAATGAGCTTGGGAAAAACCCAGTATCAACCACCAACCTATAGAAAGCTACAGACAACATTTCTAACACATCCTCATTGGCCATTCTCAAGACTTGATATCAAGCTGACATGGTTGTGATAGGTAAAGGGTTGCTTCGGACCAGTCGGGCACATGGGGCCTACATCTTACTACTGAACGATGAAGTATTTCCAGCATGAATAGCTGAACAAAGCCACACGTACTGCTTACTAGGCCTAGATCCTCAAGGAAAGCAGCATAAATGTATATTACTTAACCAAGTAATACATCGATTAGTATATCTTATCACTTTGTGATACAAACAGCACTAATGTCATAAAAGCTTGTACAAGAAACAAACTAAGCTTATAGAAGCATGTCTATTGCTTACTTTGTATAACATTTGTCGATAAATTCTGATAAAATTACAACTGTAAACTAAACAAACTCTGTCAGTAACGTACAATGTAAGTCTTGATTCACAAGGCAGGTCTTTGAAAGATTCGAAAGGAAAATATTTCATTAAGCATATATGATAGATATAAAGTCAGATCAGTTATATTTAAGATGGTGACAACAGTAAGTGTGATACTAATTCAGTCATATGAGTGAATAAAAATAGCATGCATCGTATTCGTCCTATATAAATACAGTCAAAACAAGATTACATCTTTTTATATTGATTTTTAACCACTTAAATGACACAAACCTTTGATTTTCTATTCGTCACTAAAATGATCATCTATTACAATTTAACTACCACTATCCAGCTATTGTAACATAAAATATCACATACATATTTTTGAAAGACAGACTATAAATATATGATGCTATATATTTTCTTCTGTTACGTGAGAATGGCTCGTACTAAGTAACAAATAAAACAAATGAAAGCCAACCTTTGTATATATTAACAAAATATTCCTCCCTAGACAACAAGGTAACAATTTATAAATATGACTTATACTGTTTGAATATAATCCAATATTTGATCATAGGAATGAAACCTCAAGTCGTATCATTAAATTGTCCAATTAGAAACCAGGTTTGAGTCCAACGACCAACAAATATGAAAGACAATGACTTTTGATGTGGTCCAATATGCGAACATCAACAATTTCTCGCGTTATTTACCGTCTTTGTTTCCAAATAGTTTAATAATACATATTCATGATAACCTTTCAGAGTTTTGTTTATAAAAAGTAAACTTGTTGAGTTTCCAGGGGAATAAATTATTAAATCCAAACATCAGATGGAGAACAAACAATCCTGGCAACAAATAAAAAATACCCCTGGCTCCATCTAGGTGTTAAATGACTATGCCTGAAAAATATTAAGATTGCGTATTTAAAACACCAGTGCCTCATTTCATTGGTCATTATATCTCTTACTCCAATATTTTGATCACGTAGACCAATTGGTCCCTACCTAAGAATCAATCATAAAGTTTTGTTTAAACACATTGATCACGCAAATAATGTATGCCCCATATACTGACCAATCAATTTAACTTTCTGTTGACAATGTTACCTTGTAAGACGGACTAAATGATAATTTTCAAGTAATATATCTGCGTTCTTATTTAAACTACATTCATCTCATTACTGAAAAAGAATCTCTAATCCGACAAAATGTTAATAAAATGCAATGAAACATAAATAATATAAAACGAATTTTAAAACTTACACACATATACCTAACACATCACAAACCACAAACTAATATAAACCAATGTTTTAATGCTAATAATTAAAGGAACCAAGATCATCGCATACCATATAAAGACGGGTACAATTTCTAAGAATTAGATACAATAAAGGAATTATTAACTTTGGTCTTAAAAAAACTTTTGATTTAACATGCATATGTTAAAAAATAAATACAATGGTCTGATCATACAGATTTAACGGACACTTAATAGGCACATATACATTCTGTGTAGGCTTTTTAATTGAAATCATATATTGATGAACTATATATAGTATATGTTGCAGGTCATTGGAGAACATTTAATGTTTCTGAAAAAGAAGGCCTAAATGCTTATGTTCATCTACAACATCAATATAATATTGTCTTGTCTAGCTTTTGTGTGCTCTATTGTTGAATCACATGCAATAATTTTCTGATCTGCATCTATGAGTTTCTTAACTTGTCTACTGGGTGACATCATATTAGTGTAGCACACTACCCTTTTGTCTACTTTTATTAACCTCCCTATACAAGTACTAATATTTTCTGGTTTCATGCACACATTACCAGACAAATTTCAGCCTTTGTCTTGCTTGCCTTTGCCTCTCTATCCTTATTGACATACAGCACAAGCACCTTTGTAATTATACATAAAATGCACTTAATAGTAACCATGTATCCATAGTCTATCTAAATAAAAATACAATGTAATGGAAATTCAAAGTACGCAAGTCCTTGATAAAATATGGTTGAAGATATTAATCAACGTACAAGATAACACCATCTTTATGATTCACTTTGGATAGCATAGCAAAGGAATTAGTACAACTAGATTTAAACAAGGATGGTGTTGTTGATGTTGTGGATTTAGCTTCATTTCTTAGCCCATGAAATGCTATATATGCGACCAGTAATCCTTGCGGAGGAAAAACGTTTGAAAATCCCAAAACGAACCTCTGACCGACAGGGTAGCCACTGGGAAGCTTTCTCGTATATGCACATTGTTAAAACCAGAGACTTGAGTTCATGTGGACATAGATGAGACGTCAGCAATCATCAAAGGTGTGCGTATAAGACCACTCGGTCATCTGGAGCCCCATTTTGCTATGATATGATATTTTAAAGTGAGGTGATTGACTTTATATTCTATTGATTATTCGTACACGAAAACGTGACTCTAATAATCATAGTAAAGGTATAAACAAAGGCTCAGATTTGAAAAAAAAGTATTAATTTTATCAAAATATTTTAGTCAGTTATGTCTTAGATAAGACGATTTTACCCACTTTTTCCTACATCCTACCTCCAGAGGTTTTCACTAAGATGCAGATCATACTGTAGTGATGTTAGCTTGTTTTTTGCTTTTGAGTGGTTTTCTTAAGAACTATGGCGATTGTTTTAATTAAATCTCGACAATGTGTATCTAAGTTAACCAATAACAGTATCTGAGAGATTTTGGACAGGAGCAGAAACTCCATTTGCTTACGCATTGATTAAAATATTATGAAGACAGATTAAATAGATAGGGAAAAAAAGCAAATGTTATATGTATATGCATATGCATACGTAAAATCCCAAAATGAACCCTTGTCCGACGGGGTAGCCACTGACAAGCTTTTTCGTATATGCAAAGTGGTAAAACATTTATATATATATATATATATATATATATATATATATATATATATATATATATATATATATATATATATATATATATATATATATATATATATATATATATATAATCATATGGCGAATAACAACCCTTTCAAGCGCACTGGATGCACCAAGGGATCACGTCTGTTAGAGATTAATTAAGATAGATACAATAAACTGACGAAGAACAGTGCGAAACAAGTAACTAACTAGCCTACAGTATCACGACATACATACATACATACATGCATACATACATACATACATACATACATACATACATACATACATACATACATACATACATACATACATACATACATACATACATACATACATACATACATACATACATACATACATACATACATACATACATACATACATACATACATACATACATGCATGCATGCATAGATAGATACATACATACATTCATATCTGTATTTATGTATGTATGTATGTATATATATATATATATATATATATATATATATATATATATATATATATATATATATATATATATATATATATACACACACTAATGGATAATATGGAAGCAAAGGCAATGATCGACCATATGTCCGGAACTTAAACAGTGGTTAGTATTACATTCTTTTTGCATATTATACAACCAGGCGCACACAACGTTCAAACAATGATGGGTTGTTTGTGATAGTCATATAGGGCCCTTGGCAAGAACCCTCTTTTGTGAGTACGAGATTCTTCCAGTTTTTACCACATTTTCGTACCAAAATGTAATGAAAAAAGGTCTGTTAAATCGAGGTGGTTCATACTTGCTCAGCATACAAGAAAATCAAAACGTCTAAATATATTAACCTTAACGATAGGGAGTGAAAAGATTTATTTCCTTTTTTATGATATCGTACCGGAATTTGCTGGAATCTGAAAAAGGAGCGACTTGATTTAGTATTGATTTGAGAAAGAAAGCTTTACTCTGGATAAAGGCAAGGTCCTTTAGAGTATATACACCAAACGACAGAAGTTGTTGTATCAATTGCTATTCTTGGCTGATACACTGAATAAGATTTAAGATATGTAATGTATTTACTTGCTATTCAACATTCGCAGGCATTGATGTTCCTTTTGAATGGCACATTTTAGATTAAGTGTATAGTTAAAACAACAGAATAGCTTGACCAGTAACGAGAACAAAAAGGACTTACAACACGAGTTCTAGATATTAACAGAAGCACTTACAAAACAGTTTTCTAGTTTTCTGAATAAATACGAAAATTGACTAATCTTTAATTATACATTTTGCATACCACATTTTACGTATCACAGTTTGCATACCACAGTTTGCATACTACATGTTTCATACCACAGTTTGCAAGCTACAATTTGAGTACCACATTTTGCATACATTTTGCATACCCACAGTTTGCATACCACATTTTGCATACCACAGTTTGCATGCTGCATTTAGCACACCACATTTATAATAAACATTTGAAAATATGGGATTGGATAACAAGCTACATAATGATTGTAATACAAAACGAGTTAAATAGTTCAATTTATCTGCATTTTCCAAGTAATTATGCATATTTTATATTTCAGAAAAATTATCTAAGAGAACAAAATCAATCATATAAGATGATGGTAAGTATATAGTTTATTAAATATGGATCTATATATTCATTGCTCATATAAGGATATTGTAACTAATATGGAATTATATATACAGACATTGTGAAGCAAGAACGTTTTAATTCAAATGAGACAAGAGTTCTATGACATTATACGAATTGCAATAAATGAAGCCAATAATCAATATATATATATACTAATTCTTTTAGAAGGCGGATAAACGGAGTCAAATAAATTAGAAGACAAACAATATCTAAGGCGTTTAGAGAACATATACACTACGAAATAGACGGAAATATGAAACTTGCCGGATTATCTGCTAATAGTTACATAAGAATACAGAGGCAGGATGAAGCTAAGGGTCGACATAGTGATATTCAGACATACATTGTCTATGCAATCCGTTTAGGAAAAACGAAATGTGCATATTTTCCAGGTATATGAACAACATGTGATGAGGAATTTTTTGCAAGTAATGCCCCGAAGACATTTCTAATGGACATTGAAGAGAGTAAAGGCGTAATATTGCAATGGTTCGATTATGAAGCAACACTACAATAATTATTGACCATTACACACATGAAGATAAAATTTAAAAATGTTAAAATATAACTTGACCACAGATAGAGAACTAAAACAGCAATATTTTTTGTAGCATTACAAAGTACTTTATGAGGAAAGTTGGCGATATTATTAAACTCAATGACAGCAAATCACTCGAAGAACTGTAGGACCTGCAAATGTCTCCAGTCTAAATTTTAAAGTTATTTTAATTGGGAGTAATACTTTGCATGTAAGCCAGATTTAATACATTATGGCTATTGTCACAAAATTGGGATCATGGGAATATTTTTGAAGATAAATGGACAAACAATATGTTGCAAGGAATTTGGTTATTCTGAAACCAAATAATTTTGAATGCGATAAATATAAGAATATGTCCAACGCTCGAGATTTCAGCGTATCCCTAAACGTCTGAATCGGAATGGAGGTTGATAAAGTCATCATCTTTGTGATCAAAAAGCCCATCATACTATTAGCGCCTACAAACACTTTGGAAACATGCTGACACGGACATGATAAACATGTTTGAGTGGAAACTATTAAAAGAACATTTTAATTAAATTACCATGCAGTGTTTGATTTTTGCATGACTTCAGTTATCTATTGCCGATTCTAAAATAAGTGCGTATACAAAATATTCGGTTTCAATATGTACAAATCCTGTGAAAAAAGATTTGACATTGTTTTAAGTCTTACGATTGTATAGAAAGAGCAAAGTTTAATGTACATGTTCTTGCTTCATTGTCAGATAAAAACAATCAGGGTGTAATAAAATTAAGGAGATGCGCATTTGTTTGTAGCGCCCCGTTTAAGCATTCGTATGTTTTTCGGATTACCTGTTTGATTATTGGAATTCGGTGCAATGGAAAATATTCCTTAGCTCAAAATAATTAGCCAGTTATTAGGAGTAAACGTCACGGAGAGAAAGTATTAGTGAGTTTCCAAGATGCTATGCTCAATGAGTACCGACTTAAGATCAAATCCGCATGAGTGACCCTGGAGTGATGTAGTTTTGAATAAAATCTATTGGTGTACATTGGTGTTGTGACTGCAGTGGCAGTATTTATGGTAGAAAACAAGTACATTTCACAATAAAATAAATGAGAAGGGACTCGGCAGACACCGTTCACGTCACCTTGGTGGTAATTGTGAAGTAGTTTTACTGCGTGATGTGCCTTATAACGGTATATTGACATGTCCAAGGTAGCGTAGCTAAAATAGTCCCCCTCTGTTAGGGATAGTTGTAGAGTTTATACGATGTGAACTACTGGCGGAACGGAAAGTTGATGTAGAGACGCTAAACAGATGTGAGGATGATGGTTATTTGGCAAATTGTAAATAAAGGGGTCTTGCATTGATTAGAGTAAAATTTATGTATATAATGAGCACGTCGAGTTTTCCAACTTACAAAATGAAGTTTTATAGAAGTCTTTGGAAATTTGGGGTAAACATATGACTTCTAGCGGAATTCGGGCGGGAGGTTTGACACCGCTCGGTGAAACAAAGACACCTGATTCGCAACAATAGTTTAGTCATTAATCTGAATTGGTCAACCCCAATGATCATTGAACAGTGAGTCATTTGCCAAGAATCCTAAAACGATGTACTCTTTTTGATGCTACACTACAATAATCCCTTCAATTAGTTAAGCAATTACTACAGCGTATAAAAAATTACGTTATATCAGAAAAAATATACAATATTCAGACTAATATCAAGATTAGTTCGCGGCATACACCAGCACGAGTAAGACATAGATCATGTTATGTCAATTACACACTTAAAGGAACAATAACAATATTAACGTAACGCGATGTAATATGTCCTCTTTTCAGACAGCAGATTTTCGACTGTCTAGATGGTTGGGATTATGCATGAATTAATAGTCAATAGATTAAATATTTTATGCAATGCTAAGGCACACAATTAAAATATTAAAATTGTGCTGTTAGCAGTAAGAGAAATAATCCAGTTCATGCAGTCTCTCTCTCTCTCTCTCTCTCTCTCTCTCTCTCTCTCTCTCTCTCTCTCTCTCTCTCTCTCTCTCTCTCTCTCTCTCTGGATGATGGTATCCAGATAAATCTATTAAAAGACGACAGTGTAGGAGTCTCGCCTGTTTCATCCCAAAGTATTACTTCCGTTATGTCAGAAGGTAGTGGGGGGAGTCAAACGAAAGACATAAAGATGGTACTAGCGGCTGCCTCGATTGGCGCTTAGCAGTAACAGATTAGTGTTAGGACTGATTAGCCAGGTTTCAGGATAATGTGACTGGGTGAAACATAATATTTTATGTATGTCCAAGTGGTAGAAGTTACTATAAATTGTCACACAACAAGCATCGTAGCGATAAGAAACATTGTTAAACTTTCGTTAAAAATCCAACACACTCGCATGCGTGTCAAGATCTATCCTATATAAATTACAGTGTCATTAGCTATTTATAGCAAAATGGAATTATTTAACACAATGTTCTCCTCTAAAAGCATATTTGGTTGGTAGTAATTTAAAAATCGTATAATACAAATAATAATCACATGCTTTGAGTTTGAGAGTTGTATGCTCTTTCATTTGCAGTGTGTATAGAGATAAATTTAATTCAAAAGTCAACATAAATTGCACAGGTATATTGCATTTATTTAGTTTCATTATTTTATCCATTAATTTCCTGGTGACCTTAGCAATAGTTGAATATTCTGGAAATAAAGTCTTTCATAATTCTCAAACGTTAAATCAGAATGGAGATACCTATTACAGGTGTATGATAGTTTAAACTTAGTTTTTGGGTTTGTGTATGTAATGCAAAATCTGATTTAGTAATGCCGACTAAATAATCCTAGACAATATACGATAAAGTAGTCATTATCTATTGATACATAAAGTTGTTTTTGTTAGATTGGTATATCTTCAAATCGCAATGGTCATGATTAAAGGTATTTTCTATTATTTTCATAGTCTGTTTTCATGAGCAATTGTCGGTCTAAATAAAGTCTTTTAAGTGTATTAAAATGTTTTAAATTTTGTTTTATCCATGATCTATTCTCCCAAAGCTATGATGTTCTTTAATCGTGCTGTATGCATTTTTTTTCGTTTTTGAACAAAAAACCATTAATGATGATTTAAGAATAATAAATATTTTCTCCTGCTCACATCTGTGTATATTGTATATGAACCAGTCAATTTGTTTATTTTTTATTGTATATTGGATTCAAATTGCATGATTAAATTCTTATTTTAAATCTATTGTCGGTATGTCCATTCCCACTTCAAAATCTAGCCATCTGCACAGTTTTACTTCTTTATGTAATATGATGCACTGCAGTAATGTACATCATGTTATAATATAGATAAACGTCATCTTGAAAATAATAAGTAACTACTACAATTCTCTCAACTGTAAAAATGTATTATCATACCTATCCACACTAGACATAATACAATTCTAGATAAGTTACTCGTTGCACATGTATCCACACTTCTTATATTATAATCTTTGTATATTTAGGAATAACTTTCTTCAGTTCGAAAATTTTATTTATGCTTATTCTATTCCTCCATCTAGTCATGGAGTATAATATGTTACTATTGTTATTCGTTTTACTTTTTGATTAAGCTGTATCCTTATAGGTTCAAAATGACTGTTTTTAAATATATAGTCTCAGTCACTAGTGCTAGGTTATTGAGTTAGAACGTTTGGGGGAGGTATGACCTACTCCTCTTACTACGTTCGTTACTCTATCAGTCATAGGTCTTTGATTGTTCTTTCCATTAAAATTGTAACTGACTTTTCAATAACAGTTTATTGAGGCTTCATTTGTTCACGTTGTTCTACATTTAAGTCTGATCTCTTAAAATGCATATATATATATATATATATATATATATATATATATATATATATATATATATATATATATATATATATATATATATATATATATATATATCTTCTCATGAGAGAAACAAAACCTGGCAATAACATGAGCAATTTTAGCTTCTAGGTGTGCTTTTTGTATAATTTTTAAAGAACAAACATAATAAAATTAAAATATATATGTACATTTTACACAATTATAATCGCGTAAAAACAGGATTATCTTTTTATTCAGGATTCAAATACGTTTTTGAAAATTGGGTGTTTATTGATAACAATCGGTAAGAAGTAATAAAAATGTTTGAACTTTGCTTTGCTTTTGTTCCCTATTGCTTTAATTTCTGGATCTTTCTAGAATGGTTCAGGACAGCTTGACCTTGCTGATGCTTAGGTAGGCTTTTATGTATAGCGAACTGTACTACTTTGATCTCGTCCTTCTCATAGTAGCCAAGCTATGCTATACAATTAATTTATAACTGTAGTTAAACTCATTAACGGTATATTTAACTTTTTAACTGGATTATTATTTGAATTTTTGTTTCATATTGTAATAACAAACAGGACGATCAAAGTATGTTAGAATCAGTTGTGTGAAAAGCTTTTTTCACTTTACGTCATATTCCTTATCATTGTATTGCATGGCTATTTCGAAATCTCAATCTGATTTCAAGCTTTGCCGTTTGATAAAATGGTATTGTAAGTGGATTAACCCAAACTTTATTAAGGTTTCGTGTGTTTCTAATAACGTCTGGTCAATCTGTTTTGTAGCGAAAGAACGTAAGATTTTCTCACATCTCTGATATACTACGGTTTCACAGAACTCTGAATGCCTTTTGGTAGGCTATTGTTCTATCGATATGCAAACAGAAATAAAACAATCGAGCAAATATAAATTCGGTTGTGTAGTAATATATTGTCATACATTAATCAGCCACTGGTCGCTTAAAAACAAATAAATTATATTAATATTTCCACTATCATTAAATAATTACTGAACCTTTTTTGTTTCAATACTAATTTATTTGATTCGCAAACTGGCTAGTTATAGTACATATTTTTATTGCTAATAAGGAGATAGAAATTCACGACTGATATGATTCAAGTATTGAAAAAAGTTCCACAGAGGCTGTACTAATGTGTTTCTCCGCATTGATCAGGATTTAAACATAGACGCTTAATGTATACTAACTTTAACAATCTTATCGACTTCTGTCTCCTTTTTGTAACAGACGGCTTGGTTTGATTTAAAAGGACCGTAAAATTCAGCGAGGCAAAAGAGATAAGCTTTATAAACAGTACAATGATATCACTGACCTCACGGGGTCTAAGCATGTGAAGGCATTTTATTCTGTTAGCTATTGTAAGTTGCACAACGGATTAGTCGGCCCCAGGGGTCTAAGCCTGGAAAGATCTTTTATTGTATTCGGCTATTCTTGGTATTATGTTCGAAGTTCCTTCCAATATGGAATGATTTTAAAGTGCGAAATGGCTCCACATTAACAGGAAAGGCAGAAATATGCCAATAAAATTGTATTGTCAGTGAATACGTAAAGAAAAGCCTGTATGCAGTGATTTCGTAATACGATATCAAATGATTTGTAGCAGAAATTTTGTATGATTAAAGGAGATTAAGTTCCAAACGTTGACACCTCACTTTAGTTTAGCTAGACATTTAGTCATTATCAATCGGAGATCTTGAAGTCCAAAATTCATTATATTGGTTATATACATACGACCAATTATTCGCCACATGCGCATAACACTTCGCAACATTGTTTAAGAGCATCTTAATGAAATGACAAAGTTTGGGCAGTTGTACGACAAATAATCTGAATTGTGATTTGACGTGTAATTTATTAAACCCTTTACATAATGTAATTTAGGATATACCTATATAACCCATAATAAAGGCTTTCTGGTATTTACATCACCATTCTAGATCAAAGCTGTCACAAAATAACCCCACATAGGTTATATATTTAGTCAAAAGTTTACCTGATCTAACAAAAACTGAAATTAATATATCAATAAACAAATTAATGCGAGTTATGTGACCATGTGCAAGGTTTGCCTACCTCATGAACGCGCTTACAAGTAGACTCTAACTGCAAATACATAAGATAAGGTTATTAAATTTCACCGGTCAGGCATTCATTCACACCGAAATACGCATAAATTATTGTAATGTTAAACACAACATAATAACACAACATAACAAAATCACGATATTAATATTCTCTTATAGATACAATAATAAATTGCTTCAAATCAGTACATACTTATAATTTCGTTACACAAACAAATGAACAACAATCAGACGCTTATCTTAACATAATTCATTCGAAATATACAAATATTCAAATATACGTGCGCTGATATATTCAAACATCTATTGTAACAAATCGTACATACGTCAATCATTTTCCCAAACTCCAATTTAAACATGCGTAAACACTAACATAATGCATTACCAAAGGTACTGCTTACTACGAAGTAACTTACCAGCGAATTACTATATTAACTCTGGCAAATTAGAAATCTGCATATTTCTCTACGTAAACTCAAATTCATGTCTCAAATATGCTTATAAATTAAACGCTGCAAGGTAGTTCTACATATTAAAACGATCCCAGTAATTAAGTATTCATGCTACCAACAATTACTACAATGTCACCCTAATGTTTTGAAAAATCGAGCAAATAGGTTACTGACTTTGTTGAAGCTTTACCTTCTCTTACAATTCTCTTACAATTCTGGTCCTAAGATTCCTGCCAAATTACGCGTGACTTTTCCCGGAATATACTTAATGTTTATAACTGCAAGACGTGCTTCTTATAATTTGTTCTGGTATACTGATAAATTTACTGCACGTTGAAGTTATAATTTTGATCTAAGATTTAATACCCCTTCTATATTAATTACGGTTGGATGTCGCTGTGGACTCTCCCAAATAAACTTGGCTGACAATTTATTCTCGCTTATCTGTCTACTTGGCTGATAAGAACACGCCCTGTTCATCCTATTGGCTTCCTTTTGATCCCTCGACCAATGTTTAACGCTTGGGAGTGAAGACTGCAAGCCCTTTGAATGGCGGCTATTATATAATCTGGGTGGTTGGCGACTGGTATAATCGATTAAAACTGCTTGCGGCGATGTTTACTCATCCCACGCGGTATTATTAACATCCAAGTTTACACATTTCCTGATAATCTAGACTGCAATCGTGACACACTCATAAACCATAAACATACGTTTATTCACTGATAAGCAGCCTTTGTTACTTGGTTTGGTGGTTAATTAAGGTGCTAATATGCTGTGTAGAATGTATACATATTGTGCAATACGTCAATAAAACGTATCATTGGCGTTTTGTCTAAATCACTGGAAAGAAGATCATAAATTAGCGTGGTGGCACATTGTCGGAGGTACAGTCATTGTGGTGGTTAAATAGACATAATATCAGGCATATAGCGATTATGTTGGTGGTGCCAGAAGTATCAGGCGTACAGTGACTATGGCGGTATAGGCGTAGTATCAGACATATAGTAACTATGACAGTGGTGACATAGTATCAAGAGCATAGTGGCTATGGTGGTGGTGGAAAAGTAACAAGTATAGAGTGACTATGGACGTAGTGGCATAATATTAAGGTACAGCAACTTTGGCGGTGGTGGCATATTATCAGATGTGCATTGACTATGACGGTGGTAGAATAGTCTCACGCGTACAGTATCTATAACAGTAGTTGCAGAGAATCAGGAGTTCCTTAATTTTTCCCTTGAACAGTATTATCAGAAGTATTGTAACTATTTTAGAAGTAAATTTGTTTTCGCAAAAACATTTTTCATTTTTATTAAGCGACGTTGTCTCATATTTATTCACCGTTCTTTCCCTTGCGTTATCTACTTAGGAAATCATCGATTTATTGCATAGTCATCTAAGCATGCTGTAAATAGTTTTGTGTGCAAAAGTGAACTTTTCGCTTCTTTTCTTAGTCGTAATTGTTCCTCTAATATAATCAAAATGAAAACATTTTACATTGTGATGTTTGTTCTCTTTTGCAATATTATGTACATGTTAAACATATATTTCCACTTACCTGGTAGAAGAACAATAAATCATCTGTCGTTATTTTTATTTGTATGTTCCTCTATATCCGACATCAAGCATTTAATATTTTGATTGTGCCCAACCTATGCAATGGCAATAGAAATTTTCTTTAAAACATCAGTTATAATAGGCATTATTAGTTGAATGTAAATTTACCGTTTAGTGATTTTGCTTAATGTACCTGATATAAATTAATCATCAGCATTGTCCGTTAATTGAACTTAATTGAACAGTAAATTTTAATAATGATTTATACACACTATAGATATTCAAGGTGATATACGTATAACTCAACAAATACACATTTTGAGGAATGCAGAAAGTTAAATAAATGCTGTACAAATTCGTCTACATTGGTGGCGATTTGTGCTATGTGGAAAGCTTATAGTGTTGAACATGATTCAGATTATCTTTATATTGTTATATTGGACTCTCATACACCACTGGGGAAAATAGTAGTGATTGACGTTTGTCACAGACTTTTATCACTGATTCAAAATTGTGTAAAGTACAGAAAATGAAAGTCAGACACCATCTATGAAAATTGGCTCATATTCTGCACTTTAGGCTGTGAAGGAAGAAGTTTAGGAGTTTGTTGGATGTGACAGTTTCTTTATGAAAATGGGCACAAACACTTTTGCACTAAATGGCATATTAGCATTCGGTTGATAAAAGGAGGCAACGGTTCTCGAATTCAGGCTCCGAGAACGAAGCCTCCTTAGGGAGAATACCGAAGTTGAAGAATAAGTAAGAGGTGTTAAATGAGTTTCTTCAGAGCTGTTTAATCCATTTACGGACAAGGTGTTGGATGGGGAAAACTAAATAACATTACAAAAATAAATGGTCCGTTGTTTCAATGTCGCCACAAAACGTACACAATTTGGATTTGGCGATGTTTTTGAAAAACACTTATAGATTATTGGCAAAATATCATGGAAAGTTTTAAAACAAACATCTCTGGTGAATGGATCGAGAAATTTGTTGTGTGTATTTTTCCACACTGTAGTAAAATATATTGCATAACGTTTGTGAATTTGTGGTTCTGAAACAAGCTTTTCCAGGTCTAATGGTAAAAGATTTTGGTGGAAGCGGTGCCAAAAGGAAAACTGGGGTTTTGTTCTGTCTCTAACAAATATTGTTGTAAAACTGGGGAACATGTACAGAGTGATTGTATATGTTTGAACTTAAATTCAAACTTTAAATGTTTGAACTTGAACTTAAATTTTGGTCATACTTCCTTGATTATAATCCAATCCATTTACCTGAGAAATACTTTTACGTTGCTGAGTAGTTCATCGAGCAACAAACCTATTACAGTGGCAGTTTACAAACGTTTACCGCAGGAGAGATGGTTAACAATATTAGATTTCGAAACAAAGGATAATTGTCTGCTTTTTTAAAGGCGTAAGATAGAATAAAAGGTGTACCGAGCTGTTTTGCCTATGATCATCATGTTTGAGATTGCGCCCAAAAAGAAAAACAGCAATCTTTTGTTTGTAAATTCAGGTTATGCCGAAAGTGTGATCGCTGCGAGTTTTCCATTCTCCTCAGAACATTCTATCTGATTTACTAAAATTAATTTTGGCTGCACAGACATTTGAGTATGTTTCTGCCCAGTAGAGATAGTGCTCAATGGATTTGTCGGTACAACATAAATATGTATTATTATCTGCGTAAAGGGAGATTTTACAGGTCTTCATTGTACCAGGTATATTTATTCCTACGATTTCATTATCAGAGCGGATTTTAATTGCAGAAGGTTCATAGATTAGTATATAAAGAAAGGAAGAGAGAGGATACAGCCTTGTCTAACTCTACGTGAAATAGAAATAAGTTTTGAAATATGACAGATGTGGAGATATTAGTGTAAAAGATATTTAATAAAATGAATGTGAAATCTAAAGGATTCCAAAGTTTTAATCACGAAGGAATAGTTTACTCTATGGAAGTATTTATATTGATTGAGGCAAATAAAAGCACATTGTAGTTGATTTTGATCTATATAATTACAAATATTTCGGATTAGAAAGCCTTCGTCAGATATAGAGCGACTTATGATCCATCAGGTTTCATCTAAATGAATGATTGTTTACATTACTTTATTGAACCGATTACAGATAATCTTAGGAAGATTGTTTAATCCAAGTTAAGTAATGAAATAGGTCTTCTGTTTTTCATATTAGTCTGGTTTTTAGGGTCTTTACAAAGAAGGATGATGATAAAAAGCTTATGAGAATCTGATAAGGTAATGGTATCGTATGATAACGTTTGAAAAGTTTCTCGCCCAGGATGTCAGATAAGATGACATAAAACTCTTTTGTTCGAGAGTTTGGTTTGAGAGATTTGTCGTTCTTCATACCGTGGACTGATACCCATATCTCATCCTTAGTGATGGGCCCTGCGAGGAGTTCATTGTCAGCTTCAGTTATGCGTGGTAAGTCACGGTGATATTCACCAAATAGTGTTTCATCGATTGATTCTTTAGTAAATAATTCAGAGCTAAACTATTGAAAAATTGATAAAATGTTTGAATAAATTTTTCTCGCCTCGCTTATTTTCAGTTTGAATAAAGAATTTACTGGCTTTATCGTTATTACAACGAAGTTTGGCTTCACTTCGAGTAATTGAACCTTGGTAATATTCCTCATGGATTTATTTCATTTTGATTGAGAGTTGGTGTAGGTGGTTGAGGCAGTCGGGTTTATTATTCGTACTATATTCATCTCTCAAGAGTAGTAAAATTTTGTTAATGATTTATCTCTGAATATTGCGTTTTGAATAGCCTTTCGAGTAACAAATAAGTTCATTTTTAAATTTTCCTTAGAGTTCATCCCAAAATTTTAAAGTAAAAGTATGAAAACTGAACTCTCTCTCACACAAGTCAATCATAAGAGTTCGTAAAGTGTTTTAAAAGTGAATTATTGCATTTCAAATAACCTTTTCCGGAGTTGACTGAAGAAAGAAATGACAAAGTTAGAAAACCAGCTTCGTGGTAGGATTGGGAACAAGGGACATTTTGTGTATCTAAGATATAATCTTTAAGTCTTCTGGAGACGGAAAATCGACAAATCCTACTTGCTAAGGTAGCGAGGGATGGGTCTTTGGAAACTTTATATCATGTATATGTTTTTCTTGCGATGGATAGAGGGGGAGAAAAATATCAGTAAGTTGAAATACTAAAATGAGATTTTTAAAATTTCGAATATCAAAGTCGTTGCATAAATCTAAATATCATATTCTGTCTAATTAGGAAGTTAGAATTTTGTAATCTCCGGTCGAATAAAGTTCGGTTGTCGAGACAAAAGGAGTAAAATATATTAATAAATGAATTATTGGCTGAGTCAGAATTCGGAGCAGTAATATTGATAATACGGTAAGGAATAGTATTCAAAATTAAATCGAGACAAATGAATTGACCATCAAAGTCCGTGTCAAATTTAGAAAAGTTTATTAGGCCATTAAAATTTAGTAACGCTACTCCGCATGATCTGTTTGTGCCAAAACTCCATATGGCATTGCAGCATTTTAATTTATTTTAAAAATCAGAAGCTGAGGACTGATTGCCAATGAGTTTCTTGTAAGATTAAAATGACATTATGGTGCAATTTGATTAAAAGATCAATTTAATGTAATTTATATATATTTATTTATTTATTCATGAGTAATATAATGTTTGAACATACCTATTACAGTGGCAGTTTACAAACGTTTACCGCAGGAGAGATGGTTAACAATATTAGATTTCGAAACAAAGGAAAATTGTCTGCCTTTTTAAATGCGTAAGATAGAATAAAAGGTGTACTGAGCTGTTTTGCCTATGATCATCATGTTTGAGATTGCGCCCAAAAAGAAAAACAGCAATCTTATGTTTGTAAATTCAGGTTATGCCGAAAGTGTGATCGCTGCGAGTTTTCCATTTTCCTCAGAACATTCCATCTGATTTACTAAAATTAATTTTGGCTGCACAGACATTTGAGTATGTTTCTGCCCAGTAGAGATAGTGCTCAATGGATTTGTCGGTACAACATAAATATGTATTATTATTTGCGTAATGGGAGATTTTACAGGTCTTCATTGTACCAGGTATATTTATTCCTACGATTGCATTATCAGAGCGGATTTTAATTGCAGAAGGTTCATAGATTAGTATATAAAGAAAGGAAGAGAGAGGATACAGCCTTGTCTAACTCTACGTGAAATGGAAATAAGTTTTGAAATATGACAGATGTGGAGATATTAGTGTAAAAGATATTTAATAAAATGAATGTGAAATCTAAAGGATTCCAAAGTTTTCATCACGAAGGAATAGTTTACTCTTTGAAGTATTTATATTGATTGAGGCAAATAAAAGCACATTGTAGTTGATTTTGATATATATAATTACAAATATTTCGGATTAGAAAGCCTTCGTCAGATATAGAGCGACTTATGATCCATCAGTTTTCATCTAAATGAATGATTGTTTACATTACTTTATTGAACCGATTACAGATAATATTAGGAAGATTGTTTAATCCAAGTTAAGTAATGAAATAGGTCTTCTGTTTTTCATATTAGTCTGGTTTTTAGGGTCTTTACAAAGAAGGATGATGATAAAAAGCTTATGAGAATCTGATAAGGCAATGGTATTGTATGATAACGTTTGAAAAGTTTCTCGCCCAGGATGTCAGATAAGATGACATAAAACTCTTTTGTTCGAGAGTTTGGTTTGAGAGATTTGTCGTTCTTCATACCGTGGACTGATACCCATATCTCATCCTTAGTGATGGGCCCTGCGAGGAGTTCATTGTCAGCTTCAGTTATGCGTGGTAAGTCACGGTGATATTCATCAAATAGTGTTTCATCGATTGGTTCTTTAGTAAATAATTCAGAGCTAAACTATTGAAAAATTGATAAAATGTCTAAATAAATTTTTCTCGCCTCGCTTATTTTCAGTTTGAATAAAGAATTTACTGGCTTAATCGTTATTACAACGAAGTTTGGCTTCACTTCGAGTAATAGAACCTTGGTAATATTCCTCATGGATTTATTTCATTTTAATTGAGAGTTGGTGTAGGTGGTTGAGGCAGTCGGGTTTATTATTCGTATTTTATTCATTTCTCAAGAGTAGTAAGATTTTGTTAATGATTTTTCTCTGAGTATTGCGTTTTGAATAGCCTTTCGAGTAACAAATAAGTTCATTTTTAAATTTTGCTTAGAGTTCATCCCAAAATTTTAAAGTAAAAGTATGAAAACTGAACTCTCTCTCACACAAGTCAATCATAAGAGTTCGTAAAGTGTTTTAAAAGTGAATTATTGCATTTCAAATAACCTTTTCTGGAGTTGACTGAAGAAAGAAATGACAAAGTTAGAAAAACAGCTTCGTGGTAGGATTGGGGACAAGGGACATTTTTTGTATCTAAGTTATAATCTTTAAGTCTTCTGGAGACGTAAAATCGACCAATCCTACTTGCTAAGGTAGCGAGGGATGGGTCTTTGGAAACTTTATATCATGTATATGTTTTGTTTGCGATGGATGGAGGAGGAGAAAAGTATCAGTAAGTTGAAATACTGAAATGATATTTTTAAAATTTCGAATACCAAAGTCTTTGTATTCATCTAAATATCATATTCTGTCTAATTAGGAATTTAGAATTTTGTAATCTCCGGTCGAATAAAGTTCGGTTGTCGAGAAAGAAAGGTGTATAATATATTAATAAATGAATTATTGCCTGAGTCAGAATTCGGAGCAGTAATATTGATAATACGGTAAGGAATAGTATTCAAAATTAAATCGAGACAAATGAATTGACCATCAAAGTCCGTGTCAAATTTAGAAAAGTTTATTAGGCCATTAAAATTTAGTAATGCTACTCCGCATGATCTGTTTGTGCCAAAACTCCATATGGCATTGCAGCATTTTAATTTATTTTAAATATCAGAAGCTGAGGACTGATTGTCAATGCGAGATTCTTGTAAGATTAAAATGTCATTATGGTGCAATTTGATTAAAAGATCAATTTAATGTAATTTATTGCAAGTATTTATACGGAGCCCATCGCAATTGAGAATGATACTATTAAAATTGCGATCTAGTTTTGTGTGAAATAGTATTAGTACATGCAAGGTTTAACTGGGATGGGGAGCTCTACATATGGCAAAATGATAAAACTGGTAAACACATCAAAATATTCATAACGGAGATCAAAATAAGAATTTGGGAGTATTTTAAAAAGAAAAAGTGGAATTAATACAGAAGATAGGGGAAACTATGTGGATATATAACAAAGAATGTAAAATAAGGAATGATTGATAGGGATTAATAAAGATTAAAACCATATCGTAAAATATTCTAATCCAAATTGCATGAATCAAGAACATATGTGACTTAAGAAACAGCACCAAATATGAATAAAAGGTTAACTGGCAGGAGCATGAATATGAAAATCCACGGTTCAAAATCAAGGTCCATAAGGCAGTCTTTATCTTGTATGGATACATGGGCTGCATTCATAGTCTTTGTACAATCCTAGGTCTTCCTAACATTTACGACTGAGAGAAAGAGAGAGAGAGAGAGAGAGAGAGAGAGAGAGAGAGAGAGAGAGAGAGAGAGAGAGAGAGAGAGAGAGAGAGAGAGAGAGAGAGAGAGAGAGAGAAACTGAGTGTCAATTTATTCACTCAGGTTAGCCTGTGTGTTTTTTTACTTGCTACAGCTGTCCACTTTTATTCATCAAGATCAAACAATTCGCGTTTGTCACCATATGGTGTTGTTGGGTCTTCATCAAGTGGGGTGTTCGTTTGTTCACCCTGCTCTGACGATGCAGGCGCTACTGAGGGCGGAGGGAGAGTTGATGGTGATGCAGTTGGTGCATTGGTGACGGCAGGTGTTGTTGATGTTGTTAATGGTGGTGTAGATGTCTGTGTGCTGATGTTGTTGCATTGAGTGTGGAGAATTGGAAAAATATTTGATTCTTGATTGACGTCAACCCGTACCATTAACCAGATATATAATTTATAATCAGGAGATATCATAGTTACATAATTATCTTTGAATAAACTTCTGTATTGTAGCTTTGTTACTCAGACACGTTTCGCAGACGTTAGTGATGCTTACTACAATTGATTGTAACTGATTATTTTGAATATTTTCATGAGCATGTGAATGAAATAGATACAATATTGTGCACATCTACAATGTTTGTTGAGTGTTAACTTTTTTTTTAATACTCCTACTACGCAATTTGTCACGGTTATCACGGTTACAATATTCATTAAGACGTATGCATTGTAAAATACGACGAATCTATTAATTTACGGCCTTAAGCGTTTTGATTTCAAGGGATATGTCTACAGTGAAATTGTGGTTAGTGATAACACGTGTATCTGTTAAACCAAACACCCGTACACCAGTAACCAGAACCATGTAAACAGACTATACTACCCAGAAAAGATAAATTAGATGGATATTTAATGTACGAATCAAGACTTATATGGCATGTCAACACAATACCGGCTATATTGCGCTGATCAAAAGTTAAGTTCTCCAAAATCTAAAATTGAATAATTGCATTAACACTTAAGGCAGATTAAATAATACTACACCTAAACCTTCTGTCACTACCATCACTATTACTACTACTACTACAGTTATAATAATAATAATATTTTACTAATTCAATATACGTATATATATATATATATATATATATATATATATATATATATATATATATATATATATATATATATATATATATATATATATATATATATATATATATGCATGTCTTCTTCGTCTGCTACCACTACTAATACTACAACTTCTGCTACTAAAACAGTTTTTTATGTTGAATTTATATTGTGTGTTTTAGCTTGCATGTGTGACATTTTGAAATGACTTTTATTTATGGTAGTGTATATTTGATGCTGGAGTTTTGTTAGGAATTAAGCAGAAAACAAGAATGCCAAGAGAATGTTATGCTGAACGCGACTCAGTTTAAGATATCGAGGACCACAATAGTCCACATGAACAACGTGGATAAATGCTCTAGTAGATGACTAAACGAGTTCTGATTGCTTGTCTTTGTTGCATGTGTGAATAACAATACTGTTTACAATAACGGTTATAACAGATCTCTCCGTCAATCAAAGAGTATATAACAGAAAATAATTAAAATGTTCGTATAATACACTGTACCTGCATACGCACGATTATACAATACTGTCCAAGAACATATCAGATGTTATGTCTACTATAGTTCGAAAATACATCCCCGTTGGTTTATACACCCCTACCGATTTCAATAACGGAAACATTTAATTTGATAAATAAAGGGCACGGAACTTAGTCAATTCATTCATTGACTTATATTTTCTAACCTTAATGTGAGAAGAATGGCCATAACACTGTCATCGCCTGCGCGTTTCATGCTTAACGGAGGTTTTCAATGTAATAGACTGACATGTTTGAGAACCATTTCCAGTTTCTTGGACCAGTCCATTTTCAGCAAAGGGGCGCATGCGCGACTCAATATGAACATACATATGTCGTTTGCTTCCGATATTTACAGGGGCGAATCAAGCAAATGAAAAGAATGACAAAAATTGCCTTGCACGTGGATTTAACAAGCGGTTTTATTATTATGTTTACGTGTTCAAAGGAATATAGTCATTATGTTGTCAGATTGAAATAAAATACCCAGTAGTGTACGGAATATGACGCCGTGTTATTATGGAAAGTCAGTTAAGCAATGGAAGGTGCAAGGGGATGCAAGTACTAGTGCCATTGTGGTGACAGTCAGTAACAAAAATGTTAATTTGCTTAATACTGAGATTTCTTCCAGTAAAATAAATAGAAGATAAACATGAAACCGAAAATTAGCTTAGCAAAGACAGTGCATAAAATGCTTCAAAATGCTCAAAATAGTCATATTCATCTGAAGTTCGTAGACAGCTTTCAAATGTACAGATCTGGGGCTGAATGTCTATAGAAGAATACGAATGTTCTAAGACGAGAAAAAATTTGAATAGACCATATATATATATATATATATATATATATATATATATATATATATATATATATATATATATATATATATATATATATATATATATATATATATATATAAAAAGAATACAAATCATATGTCGAATAACAACACTCTCAAGCGTACTGGATCCATCCAAGGGATCACGTTTGTCAGGGATTAATTAAAATAGATGCAATAAACTGACGACGAACAGTACGAAACTAGTAACTAACTAGCCTAAGCGCTTTCGACTCTTAATGAGTCTTTTTCAAAGGCAAATACAAAACACATGTTTTGTATTTGCCTTTGAAAAAGACTCATTAAGAGTCGAAAGCGCTTAGGCTAGTTAGTTACTAGTTTCGTACTGTTCGTCGTCAGTTTATTGCATCTATATATATATATATATATATATATATATATATATATATATCCAGATATATATATATATTTATATATATATATATATATATATATATATATATATATATATATATATATATATATATATATATAATGAGTCTTTTTCAATGGCAAATACAAAACATGTGTTTTGTATTTGCCTTTGAAAAAGACTTATTAAGAGTCGAAAGCGCTTAGGCTAGTTATTTACTAGTTTCGTACTGTTCGTCGTCAGTTTATTGCATATATATATATATATATATATATATATATATATATATATATATATATATATATATATATATATATATATATATATATATATATATATATATATATATATATATATATATATATATATATATATATATATGCTTCAATCACAATACTCGAGCTGTAGAAGATATTAGATTTAGCAACGAACAATCATTCATAGAACAACAACAAGATAAAGCGTTAAATGCTACATACAGTTCAAATACTGTGGAGGCATATATGGACACAAAATTACATTGCTAAATGATTTTACATTGTGGGTCAAAACAATGGCACAGATTTGTCCAGTATCCACATATTGACAGAAAAGAATCATAAATACAAATAATATGCGACCCAAGAGCTGTTCGCTCTTGTACCAATAGCATGCGTTTGAAAAATATTGGGTTTACTACTGTTCATCCGTCAAGTATGGATATTAAAGAAATCAAATGACTAATCATTCCAGTTTATTTTTCAGTGTACAGGTATGATGATGGAATAGTTAACAATGTACTTGTGCTTTTGGGTTCGAGTGGGTTGATGTAAAAATGCTACGACTTGTTTGAAAGTTCTCAAGAAGCTGTTGATTTTGAAGTAACCTTGTAACATTTATTAGTATTATCTATTGTTATCTGATTTTATGCGTTTTAATCATAAACGAGAACATGTACAAATAAATAAGACTTGCTGAAGGTAGACATTGAACAATTTAAATATCACTTTTATGCAGGAAGGAAATCAATTGAAAGGGTAAGTGATATTGAAGGCAATAGAAAAGAAAGCCTATCATCATTTAAACAAAGTTCACATATTGAACGGAATAAATCATTAGCTCTTGACAGTTTTAATATATCTTATACAATGTTTCTAATAAGAGAACGGACATCTAGTGTCATTATTTAAAGAAAACTTGTATTGCTATAAATATAACCTATCGTCTGGTAAGCATACTACAATATATCTTAGATTACCTCAAAAGCAATATTTTAAAAATATTCTCTACAACTAAAACAATGACTATTTGAAAATTTCTTGCATTTTACAATCTTTAAATCTACAAGAAAAACCAAATAATGGAAGGGACTACAAATGGTCATAAAAATGATAGTAGAGAATGTAGAATCTTTGAAACACAACTCAGATATACAATGGCTATATATTCATCAAGTTAATCGAATATATTGATTGCTTTTAAGAACCTCAGTCAAATCTATTAAATAATGTCTATTTCAAAGTTATCTACTCTGCTTTGTAAGAGCATATTTCTGTTGGAAAATCTTACTATGGTGATTATGTATCGTACAGTGTTAATAGTCATTTTAGGTATTTACAAAGGATTTTAATTAACAGGCTCAATATTAGAAGTATAAAGATGACAGTAATAAAGGTATATATTTTATCTTATACCTGCGATATGTGCATATTTCTTTAGATAAATATTAATGATTTTAAGAAGGCAATATTTTATTATTAATCTTTGTATCAATAAAATAAACTATTAAAATCATCTCGCTATAATTACTGAAACAATGCAAAAAAGATGATTGGATAATATCCATCATTATATTAAGCAATTAATAGTGACTAACGCCATAAAAATAACCTGATGATAAATTCACGCGAAACTAAAATTAGCTGATGAATGTAATAGCGTTTTTGTTTCTTAAAGCACTTAATAATACTGAAACATGCAATACTCTAGCTACTAATAATTTGCAAGATATTCACGTGAAAGAATAAACTGAAACTAAATTGCCAAATATTGAACATTATTGTATTGAATGTGGTAATAATAACTTTCAAAAACAAATTAATTATAGCAAAATTGCTATTTTTAGAAGTAGTTGACACAGATTTAGATAAAGCTTGTATGTTATCACTTTGCTGACTATCAGAAAGGGTAGATTAGTATTCGGCAATATTTTCATAGAGTTGAACAGAGGATAGACAGTAACAAAAGCTTTGGAGACTAGCAAGGTTGAAATCACAAATATGCTCAAAGACTATTAAAATTTAAAATCTCAATTGAACATTTACAAGATATATGATTAATGAAATACAAAATTAAAAAACGACCAAAAGACAAAAAATTATAGAATGATTTTAACATGAACTTTATATATTTGAACCACAATGTAACTGCTAATAGAAATATAATTTAAGAGGTGCGAATGAAAAAGGATATAACAGAAAATAGATAAAATATAAAGAACGTTCATAGCAAAAATAACGAGTATAAAGGATTATATGGCCTACAAAATTAACAATCGATGAATGCTTTAAAATTACCAAAATGATTAAAGATGTTACATTTACTGATTTAGGCTGAACAGAGTAAACATATATGAAAGTGTATCGTGAAAGAGATTGTTAATAACATTATTGTGTTAATGTTTCATTGGAGTAATAGAAAAGATTAATAAACCAGCAAAAACAAATATTTGTTTGGAACAAACGTTTACAACTTTAATATAAGCACGGAAAGGTGAAATAGACATAAAGACTTTCTCATGAAATTGTATAATTAGCACAATTAAAACCAAAATAAATTAAAACAGAGACATTAAAATCCTGAAAAAGAAATTTTTGTCAATAGTATACCATTAAATGTTAGTACGGATGAACTGGTAAAGAAATTCGATAACATAAAAGTAAACAAAAGAGAGAAGCAAATTTTAGAATTATTTTTAAGCTGGAAAATCCAGACAATAGTAAAACACGGTTAATGGGTAAAATGAAAAAAGGAAAGAGTTATTGAATATTCACATTAAACCTAGTCCTTTATCGCAAATATGTAAAAAAGTCAATGTATTTCTCTCATATAAAAAAGGAATCTGATGATCTAGTTACAAAGGGTCCACATGCAGATTATTTTGAACAAAACAATATTATGTTTATTTCGGTAGATATTTTAACAAATTTTCAATGGTGGAATAAGGCTTTATAAAACTTGAAATTATATCAAAATGCGTTATTCTAGATAACGCAGCTCTGCATTGGGACATTTCTTCAACAAAATATCAGACTTATAGCCTGAGTAACAGGATTGATATTTGTAGGAGCAACAGCTAATATCTATCATTTGCCTGAAAGGACAATCTATTCAAATTATTGGATCCAAAATTAGAAACAAATTAAGCATGAAAAATCTCAGATTGCAGGGACAAAGAGCAGAGTTCAATTGAAATTGATGTAAACGAGCAAGCGCACAATTAAATACAAAACTTATAATCATTTTACACGTTATTCTTCATTACAAATGAAATTAATATGTTTTTATATTTTACTTATACGGCAGAAGGTTGGTATAAATCAGTTTTTTGTTCTTTTTATGTCTCATGGATGTCGTGGTTTTTCAAGTCTTATATTATGTTGTGGGTGAATCATTTTAAGTACATCCATTGGAATAAGCAGTTGCGTATGAGGCAGGAAGATCATCAATATTGTTTAAGTACCGAGTCACCATACTTTTTTCAAGTGGACTTAACGAATATATCCTTATTCAGTAGTTTGAAGTACTCTTTTAAAATCACTTATTGTCTTTTGCCTAAAATTGCTAATAATTTTAATATATGGATTGAACCATTGCTAGAGATCAAAATAAGACAATTATTTTTCTTACTTTTTAAACCTGTCTGTAAAGCTCCTGAATTGAAGAGTAAATTAAGTTTCGATTTTTCTATAATGTGTTTTGACAGTTTTGGTTTAGTTAAGATTTTACTTTTCAATAATTTATATTGCTTAAGTGTTCTTTGTACAAGTCTATATTCTTGATTTTAACACTCCAAAGCATGTACGTAATCTAGAGCAGGTGGCGTTTTACTTCCACTCCATTCACTTTCACATTTCTTCGGTCAATATAAATAGTGTCCCATGAAACCAAGCTGCTCATGAAATTTATTTGAAATACAATATATTGTTCTCTTAGGCCATACGTTTGATCACTCGTTAACATTTTATCTGCATATTTTTAATATTATCTTTCTAGACTGTTTCGAGCATGCTTTTGAAGTTAAATTTACCTAGCCGCTTTTTGCTTTGCTTTGATCACTATTAATGAATTCCCTTTTTTTAGACCTTACAACAAAAATCTTGCGCATATTTTAAAGTACTGAGATCGTATATTCCTTGCTCAAACATGCTGAAAGTCTGAATCACACTGTGTTTGATGCTACGGCACAACTATCTATTCCATCTTTCAACCTTATATTCACTTTCATTCGTAAATTATCTGTTTTACGTTTCTTATAATTTCTCAAATAAATTATCAATGACATAGCTTCTTGTTTACTTCTTATCTCTTCATTTTTGTTTTGATATCAAGGACGTGGATTCTGTTCAGAATTACTATAATCCTTTCATTTGTTTCTATAATGCTGGAGGAAACACAAAAATTGCTTCAACAACCCTCTACACTACTTCTTTTAATAAATTTATCGTAGTTAATATAGCGACAACTCGCTTTTTTCTCCAGGTTATCTCTTTTTCAACTAACACGACAATGCATTTCATTCTTATTTGTTTTTTATCATGGACATGTTCAGTAAAGCGCGTTTATATTACAAGAAGCCTTGTACATCATCTTAGCCAAGTCAGTTATATCCATAGCTTTAAAGTGGCTTTTTTCTCCATTTTATGTATACGGACATATGCTATGGCAGCCGTCGAGTCGTTTGATTTTGGTTTAGATATAAAGGCGCATATTTTATGCTATATGTTCTTCGTTCGATTGTCTTGTTTATATCTGTTTTTTACATGTACTCCTCTTCATCATTACGAATATATTCAGCGACAGCTCTCTCCTAGACATGGCTCTTTGTTCTTTCATGGTATTGTTGCAGTATATGTCACTTTGCCCTTATTTTTTGGACAATCTTGTTATCTGTGACGCCCTTGATTTATCGTAACCTATTTTACCTCTCTGTGTTCATAGTCTCAGAGTTTCGTTCCGATTTTTCATGCAACAATATCCATTTGCAACCATAACAGAACCTATGTCACTTTTCATCAATGTGTCCTACCTATGTTGTTTTAAATGCCATCGCGATTAGTATGTGATATTTACTTTTGAATGTTTATCCCTCCCATAATATATATGTAATGCACCCGATAAGCGATAAGAATAGATATAACCTCACACGTGTTACCTCGGTAAAGCTCATACCTAGGCATGTGTTCCTATGATAATAAAATAATAAAGAACGTTTTCGAAAAGGGGAATGTTTTCTGAAGAGGAATTGTTTCAACCAAATAAGTGAAACAAAATAGGAACTAAGCCCAGCGGTAAGAGATCGATATACCAAAGAAATAAGATTTAAGAATGTGACATCAGTTTTTAAATCATATATATATATATATATATATATATATATATATATATATATATATATATATATATATATATATATATATATATATATACCGTCTTGACCCATCACTCACAGCCACTTTCACCGACTTTCGAATCCCCCCCACTTTATTCATTTAAACCAGCGGGATATAATCACCTTGACTCTTTTTTTCTAGCGGGAGACTGCTGAGTTTCCGTAGGTTTTCATAAAATCAATTAAGCAAAAATATGTTTGCTAAACGGAGTACAATTGCTTGTTTTATCCATCGATAAGTGATTGTCAATGCAAGGAAGTTTTTGGTTGGCTCATTCAATCAAGAGGAAATTATATGTTGCGTTACATTGGCGGTGAAAAGGTTTACTCTAACTCACATTGATTGACTAAAAAGGTTTATGAATATTCAAGATAAAAGAGGAAATCTCTTCACAGTCGGGCACGGATGATAAAGGAACGCAGAAAATCGAGTGATTTCCCTCGAGGATAAATTGGATGCAAACTGTCATGCTAACAGGAAATAATGTTGCAGACAATGCAACTAAGGTCGTTTAAGACATTTTTCAGACTATTATCGTTAACGGAATTTTAGATATACATACGTTACAAAGTCGGAATGCCATTAGAAACAACCATAGTTCTAATTCATATTTCAGTTGTCGGAAACATACTAATACATCTTGAACATAAACAAGTTTTAAAATGATGATGCAGATCATTAAATCAACATCAGCAATGTCTGAAGTTTTAAACAAGCAGTTGTCGTTGCCAAAGGATAAAATGTCACAAATGTAGTGAATTCGCACAATAAGATGAGATCTATATAATAGCCTGTACATTCTGGGTTTTTACTTTACGGCTACTAAAAGTAAAGGTATAGCAAAGTTCATGTTGCTTTTTGAAATGATTACTCATTTTTATTTTTCGTATGTGTGCATTGTTAAGAGTGTTTGTGACACAGCAAGTTGTTTTATCAAAATGAGTCAGTGAATCAGCAATTCGAGGTTAAATTGAAAACATTTTACTGGGTACTTATATTAAACGACTGTTTTAATTCATTGTCGTCTAGACAAATGGAACACAAAACGCATTATAACTGTCAGAGGTCTGAAAAACTAGAGAAACCGTATCAACCGAAATGTGTATAACGTCTTATTAGGTAGGGTCGTGCTACGTAGCATCCCCCTTTGTTGGGGTTTGGTTGTAGTGGAAATTTGGTAATCATTATCTGGAGGGTGGTTGCATTCGCTGCTATTGGCTGGATCAAGTAAATATCAATATAAAGTGTGTAATATATAGGTGGAATAGATAGTGATCTGAGCAGATATATAAATTAGAAAGATACGAGCCCTATAGTTGTAAAATATCAATTGAATCAATTTTATAAACAACCGTGATAATAAATTACCTTTGGAAGGTACACTTCCTTTTTTAAATAAATTATTCACCGAATTTCCAACACATATAGTTATATAAATAGCAGATATGTTTAAAATTATATAATTAGTTCATCATAGAATCAATTGCAAAATCAAAGTTATTCCCTGGTATAACTTTATAACCTGATTATACCTGGTTCGTTCAAACTTCACTGTAAATGTTGTCCAACTTCACTTTGAATGTTGTTCTAGGTTCTTTCCACTTTTACCTTCTCCAAATTCTATATTGTCTTGCCTCTTTCGGCCCTTGGACTTTGTATGGGTAGGTGGATATGTAAGTACATGATAACCAGACACTTCGATAGGGAGGTACGTGGATACGTCCCGTGGAGATATTTCACCTTCCGACATAAAGAAGCAACCTAAATCTGCTGTCAGATATCCTACTGGGAATATATCATCACTCCCGTCTCGTTATGTCGGATATCGTTCTATCTGAATTCAAACAGATGCAAAACCTTCTCTGTCATGCTATACATAGCAAGTCATAAACAAACCTAGTTTCATTGGACTAATGTACTTGCTAACGGTTATTTCGACCTGACTCACATCATCATCCCTCGAGAAGTAAAAGTTATATTCTCGTTTCAATTACACAAATTAATTTTAGCTAATACACACATTCTAGTCTATAGCATACATGAAATCTCACTGTATTGCTTAACAAACATTAATTTCAGTCAAACGCAATAAAGTGTTTACCAAACATGAATTCATCTAAAGTCGATGAATTTACATGGATTATCGTACTTGATATCAACTAAAAGTAGTGCATGACATATCAAACAAGACGATAAATCCAAAGGATTCGTCAAACGTATATAAAGATCATTGCACGAATTCAGGTAAATAAACTCAACCCAGTTATACTCATAACAAGAAAATTTATCTGTGAATTTAAACGAATACAATCATGCAAAATATAAGCAAATAAATCCAACTATTCGTTGTATTGCTATCAACGAGTTACATGAAACTAAAACAAATACCTTGCTTTAAAGTTTCACTCTGTCCAATGACTTTCCAGACATCTGAACTTTTGGATAATTGTTTTAAGAGTGGATTTCTTCTCAATTCAGTTTCAAAGTCTTCCACATTTGTTTGCTATTGTAGAAAAGCGTAGGCTGACTAAAGATTTTGCGATGAAACATATTAAAACCAAGAATTTAGTGTAGGAATTATGCCTCTTATTTAGAGTAACCAGTCAGGATTAAATATATCTACCACCATTTTCATAACTTACCAGCCAAAACGTTGTAGCCCGCCTGGCCTACCGATCACCAAATAACTGATCCTGGAAGATCTCATCTCATGACATGTACGATACAAAATAGCAGTAAACCTTTAACTTCCAGTCTGATGACTGTTAAATTAAGCGAAGGCTTGATTAAAAATTAATCCTCTCTCGACACTGACATTAAACATCCTTTCAGTATAGCGATTTAACACGCATTTGTCCCCATAAATCTAATTAATCATTCACCTGCCCAAATCTCTTTGTAGACATAAATAAATTTGCACCCATATAGGTAGATAAATATTAATAGAGAGAAAATGTTTTAGATAGGTAATATTTGTGTTTTACTATCTTCGTTTGTTTGTTGGGATTTTTGTTGGTTTTTGTCATGTTGCTATGTAACACATTGTGATATAAGTAAGACATTTTGTCGAACGATAAGCAATTAAAATGCGATTTCCACAACCTAGTAGATAAAGAATATTTTATACCTGGATATTCCTTATGGAAAACAGCAAGACTAAATGTGTTTTAATATACAAAAAAAATGATAATAATATTAGGAATATATCCTTCCCCACATGTTATTAATTATTGTTTGGATTCAAAAGTGTATGTAAAAAGCAACATATTTATAGGAAAAACAATAAATCTTGAAGCTAATGACAAATGGTTCAATTTTGGAGAGTATGAAGGATGAACTAGTATGAACAACTTGCCAATACTATTGTTTAAACAGCCATCAGTGATGATCAGTTGAACAATATTTGAATAACGACTGATTTGGGAAATTTTGTAAAATGTTCTGTTTGAAATAGTTTATTTAAGATGGCTATAAAAGCGCAATTTAAGAAAAATATTTCACATGGAACACGCGTGAAGCACGATTCGGTATAGCAAATAAACTTAGATTCTCACGTTACACAGTCATAGATCTACATTGTAAAAGTAGGAATCACTATATTTTCGTATAATCTAATATGATATAATTGAATGCAAAAATTCCTCAAGCTTATCATAATTCATTTTCACATACCGCTTTGAGTCATTTGTTAGATGACGTTGGGCGGGGGTCTTTCATGAGATTAAATGATAGTCTGTTGATGAAAACAAATATTTACAGCAAAGTTTATATATATATCATCTTTTACCAGTAGGGTATGCAATTGAACAGAAAATGTTTTTTGAGTCATATATATGACTTAGTACCAAAGACAATTTTATATGCCTGGTTAGTACGTTTGGTAATGATAAGTAAATTTAGACATATATTGCATTCAACCAGAGTTATTTACCGATTGCCGAATCAGCCGCGAATGGCATCGACAACAGCATAAAAGACATTCAAATGAACGAATGACTAATGCAATTTCGAGCTGTGTATGACAATAATTGCATTGCACTGGTATTCTTTATGTGGATGGAGAAGAGTGTGTCAAACTGCATTAGTCACGAAAATATTGTTGTTATTGTTATAGGGTTTCACGCTATTTGCAGCACAAGATAGGCTATCAATACTGCATATTCAGTTTTACCTCTATGCATTAAACATATCATTCATGATTTCAGGACAATTTCTAGCATAATATTATATTTTTTAAAAAGTATGATGCTGAATTGAAAGCTCAGCCTCAATTAGGTTCTAGACAATTTGACAATTTGGATTATTTCTTGGGCAATTTAAAAATTTCTATCATTATTCCGACGATTCGACAATTGTGATCATTTATTCGACAATTCATTGAATAAACATTCAATTATAGCTGATGCAAAACGATAGTGAAGCTTCATACACACTGGGCTCATTCATATCGAAATAGCAATGCTCTCATCTCAAATGTGACTATTCTCCATTACATCACCTTCCATAATTGATATGGGCGAATTGTAAATAGAAGCGACAATTTGTTATGAAATGCTTATAGTATAACCATTATTTTTATTTAAGTTATCAATAGTATGCACTTTATTCTAACAGCAATCACTGTGATAAAATTGCCACCTAAAAACAGAATGATTTTCATCATTATCACATTTCTCCTCAATCGCCTTTCAATAGAAATACGCATGGTTTTAATTCCATAAACGTGCTAAGTTATGTTAGTGATAAACAAACAAATAAATATTAGAAATTTATGCACACTTTATTCTGGTATAAGCTGAAATCATTAATAGTTTTCATATGATATCGAATGTCAAAAGCACTTTTCTTGGGATTAATATATGCAATCTTTGAAGCTCTTCTTCATTAATAGATGGCGGGAGGAGTTAAATGCTTGAAAATCACTGGGTTTATTATTGTTAGTATTGTCTCCCATGTTTCTTATATTGAAATGAAACTTCATTAATTTTATATCTTTAATAATGAGGGATTGCGGTACCTTATTGACTAATATGAGTAATATTTTGAATTGATCATGATGTCGGTTTCAACAGGCACCTAATACCCAACCCAATTCATACAAATTACTGGAGATCAGATATTAGGATTATGTTTATTCTTATGCCACAGTAAAAAATTTAGAATGACTTCATTTTTATAAATTATTCTACATTATGTTGGAATCAAATATTCAGACTGTATGGTTGTTTTTTTTATTTTGTCCTCGATAAATGGTAAATATCGTTTTCAGTGTTTAGTACAGTTTTATATCGTAAAACACTTAAGGAAAGTGGGGAGAAGTGTGATGTTAAAGAATGATATCGCAAAGTGTTTGTAATCCCTTCAAAATCCTTCAAATAGACCATTTAATGCTGACATTTCTGTATGAGTCTACCTCAATATGCTTCATTTTGAAACCTGGTCAGTAGAATAAATATATGCATATTACTGATGAAAATTAACATGTCTTCCTGGATTCAGTAACTATGTTGATTTATTTTATTTTGTTTTCTAGAGATAAATTTAAGCGGATAAATTATTATTGTTACGACAAATAAGTGTTTATGCAAGGAAGCAAAAAAATAAAAAAGATACTGCTATGTGCAATAAACTTCACTGGTAATAAATAATGAAAATTAAATTGATACTGGCTATATGATACGTTCGAGGATCTATCAAATATTTAATTCGAGGGGAATCTTCATGCATTTTAATGTTTTAATGATGAGGATTTCTTTATTTGTGTAGTCAGGTTGTTGACTTAAACTTTATTAGTCTTGATTAGAAATATATTTTTGAGTAAGTATGCATTTCTGCTATAAGCCTAATTTCCGTTTTGATGACTTGTATATTAAATGCATTTTACCTGTAAAGTATATATATATATATATATATATATATATATATATATATATATATATATATATATATATATATATATATATATATATATATAGTACAATACAACAAATAACTAAATGTACTGCTCTTGAACCATTTAAATAATGTCTTTTTTTAGTTAGTAGGGAATGAATTCTTTTCGGTTTATAAGAGTAAGTTACTTATTCATACAGTCTCAGTTATAATTACTACATAGTAAAGTATACTAATGTTTCATTCTTATCGTCTAATAAAGGTATCAACTATTCATTGTCATTCTATCTTTTACATCGAGTTCTGTAGAGAGTGTACCTCGTTCAAAAAAGGAATTCAGAATGGAGTATTTTTGGATTCAATGAATATACCATATGAATTCATTATATATTTGTTCTATATTTATTTATTTCCCTAATACTCCATTTAGCAGTATGGATCCGGCGGAATGATGAAAATGTTCTATTTGTTAACATGTTTTTATAATTTCACATAAGCCCTCTTATTTGCATATATTTGTTTCTATATTATGTGTAAATAACATTAACTACTGCATTACTGCATGAACAAAAAGATGTTCTGAGATGCTATAATTATATATATAGTTTAATACAAACAATACTGTCATACAGGATAGGGAAATTAAATTCGTACTCTACCGAGTTTCGGACCTAGGTCCGCGGGTAAATGGCACCCATCGCCTTGCCTGCACGCACCAACCCATATACCGTCAAGACTAAGCACGCATCGCCAAAAAATGATGGCACTAAATCGTTGTTATATAAGCTCGTGCGTAGCAGACACACGCGCATGACGACCTAGTAATTAATTCTCATATATACACACAGTCGTTCCAGATTCCTATGAAAGAAATCAAGGTATATAGGATTTTTGTTTTACAAAGAATTATAAATATATACCAGACAGAACAGACTGTGCTATCCCTGGATTCTGTAGTAGAATCTTGATAATAGTGGGCAGAAATAATAGTTTAATACAAACAATACTATCATACAGGTTAGAGAAATTAAAATCGTACTCAACCGAGTTTCGAACCCAGGTCCGCGTGTAAATGGCACCCATCGCCTTGCCTGCACGCACCAACCCATATACCGTCACGACTAAGCACGCATCACCAAAAAATGATGGCACTAAATCGTTGTTATATAAGCTCGTGCGTAGCAGACACGCTCGCATGACGATCTGGTAATTAATTCTCATATATCACAGTCTTTCCAGATTCCTATGAAAGAAATCAAGCTATATAGGATTTTTGTTTTACAAAGAATTATAATATTTTAATTATTTGTTTGTTAGTTAGTTTAAAATTTCCTACTTCATTAGTTGTTATTGTAATGTAACACTGTTTACTTGACTTGAACTTGTCCTACATTGAGTTCATTTCTACATGACATAATAGAGTTTATATTTTTGTAACAACATAAAACAGCTTAATTATTATATATGTGTTTGAGGTTTTCATCTGACTTATTATTATTCAGGTGAACGTCTTGATTTGGGTTACAGTTTTGGAGTTTCCAAAGTAACATTTGTATAGTCTTTTGTGTTGTAAGCAAACATGGCTCATTTGATCATTCTATTTTCCTTTTGGTAATAGTTGCTTTCAGACAATGCTATTTTCAAGCATAACAACAGTCCTTTGACTGTTGGCCGTGCTTTAATATCAAGTACTTTAAGTTGTTTTATGTTTTGACTAGTTTGGAGTGGAATTTATTTACCTCAAATTATTTAATTCTAGTCATTATTATCTATGGAAATACAAACGAACTCTGAAAATATTCTTGGATAAGAAAATTAACTTTAGTTTATGCTGAATTTATACCTAGAATAATATTTATGTGATTCAACACGAGACTCTTGGAACATCAGCAATTCTTAATCAATAACAGAGAAGCCATAGCCTTCAATTTTAAATCTCGTCTGACCTTGAACTGAATTGCATTCAGGACTTTTTTTGCTAGGACTTATGTATTTAATTCTTGGATTATTTTTGTATTTGATTCAAAATAACTTAAGTTTTTTTTCTCATTTTTCACTTTGTATTCTAGGGAAATAAGTTATTTGTTAACTTTTGCAAAGCTTGTTGTCTTCATTCTTTTATCTTACTTATTTTAAGAGCATAGACTCGTAACACTTTTGACAGAGACTTTATGTCAATAATAGAGATTGTACATATTATGCTTGAAACAATTGCGTACTTTACTAAATTACTGAATATTTCAAACAAAAATGAAACAATTGTTCCTTTGTGTAACACATTTCCTGCGCGAATTGATAGCATTATCATTCCTGGGGTGAGAGTAGTCTAGAAACATGGCAGAACAATACAATAGACGTTTGAGGGCAACATAATTAAAGTATTTAAATTGTTTAGTAATTATATATAATAATTTAAACTTGTGTGAGTAGTAGTAATAGGCTATATTGTTTTATCCCACTTGGCGTCACATTCTGCTGTTGAGCGAAGCAACGTTTTTGCCAGACAAGTAGGTTTTTATATTAGAGACGCGGTGTGTTTAAAGGATGCCAAGAATATGTTCGCCGCTACGTTAGTGACATGTTTGTGATCGGGAGAGAGCTCTACATACTTATATATCAGAACTGGATATACAGTAAAGACGGTAGCTACGTCCTGCTATCTGAAATCAGTTAATGTACGTTACTTACGGAAATCATTGACATTCAGTACGATTTCCCGTGTAAAGCTCAAGGTAACCAAGGCAGACATTTAGAACCGGCCGTCATTCAAAAGTTGTGTAAAATAGCATGACTTATGACTAGTAGAACAATTCCCTATACCCTTGTGAGCAATGGGAATAGAAGAACAACTTATCCCCGTATAGGTAAAGGGAATAGATTCAACCATCAAATACTCAACGTTCTTTGGACCCTGAAAAGGCAACAAAAGCACAATTGGAAGTCATATTCAAGCCCATGCGCGCACAATACGTAGATCACGTAGCATTAAAAAAATATACATCAGCCTATATATGTTATGCATTTTTGTGGTAGGTAGATCATTTTGGCATGGTCATGTTATAAACAGCTTGCATGATGAAAAAGTGTGTGCACCGCTGTTCTTGTCCATTTGTACATGCATGCAACTCTGCCATACACTAAAGCGTGTGTTATTCCTAAGGTCGTCTCATATTCAATAAATACTCCAGGCTGGCTCTTGGTGCCGCGTGCGTTAATTGCAATATCTTCCTCTGAAATTGGAACTTGCTAACGTCAAGGCAATGTTTAGCTTTGTCTATGCGACGGATTAATCAGAAGCCCAGATGTGAGCCAGACGACATAAAAAAGATATATGACAGATAGGTGAGTTTTAGTTAGGAGCATATATCGACAAGAAAACTAAACCGACTTACCGCTAGCTGTGAGAAGTTTCATTAGTAACGTGCCAAACAAAAACGAATATCCCAATTATGAGGTAATGAGAGAATAATGTTGTGGCAAGGGCAGCAACAATTTGTATTTCCTGTATTCACTGCCACACCAGAAAAGAGAATTCCATTATCATTTCTTCCAATGATCGGTGTTAGCATCCAACTAAATTTCACGTAAGGTCCATGTTCCTGAACCGTACCCCATTAATATACATGTGAACGAGAAAAGAAAATCTTTCATGTTGCATATTTGCCATTCTGCCATGTTAGAATGAACATTTTATGTAAAATCTAATATTTTCTTATCTATATTGCAGTTCAAGTCAAGCGACGCAATTATAAGCAACAACTTTAAATCGTTTGACTTTATTTCCATCTCATTGCTAAATTGTTTCCACAGAAAATATTGTGATGGCTTAGGTGTTTCACCATCATTATGGATTAACGTATGTAGTTACGGGGTTTGGAAGATGCTAAGCAACAAATGACCATTAAAAAATAAAGCAAATCAAGTTCAGTTATCCTTAGACTCACTGGCATCATTTATCATTTGTATTACGTCATTCTTTTTGCGATTTGTACGTTCTATATTTTATCTCTGTCCAAGCTTTGAGATAGTCATGAGCGAACTTATTACTTGTATTTTCGCTCTGGCTGTACAGTTTATTATCAGCATGATTGTTCCTGTTTCTTCTTATGATTTATTTTCAATCATCGGCCCATCCCGTAATGTCACACTCCGTGAATCATTTTCACGAAACCACAGCCGATACCTTGATGCTGCTCACGCAAACGTCTACACACACCACTGGTCTTGCATATGCGTCTCTAACTTTTGATTGTCCATCCGATACACAGCAAAATTATCAACGGGGAAAGAAGACGCTACTTATTACCGCATATTTACAACTCTTTTAATTTTTCTTTTGGACAACCAAAAATGCAAAGAGATCTAAAGGAATACTAAACACTTAACAGCAATTAATTTGTTCTAAGCAACAAAAAGATGGGTCACAGTTACTCGTGTATAGATTTTGAATAATACACATTAGTATATTCTCTAAATGTTATCTTTTTGCCCGAATTTATCAACAACGTAAGCATAAAGTTCAAGAAGCAATATATTTTAGTTTTGAAATAAGTTGTCGTTATATCTCCAAAAAACTATACTGGAAATTAATCAGCGCCCTTGTTCACATTGGATAGTGACCACTATGCTATGATGTGCATATCTTTGAAATCAGAGGTTATTCGCATAACTGCAATTACCGAGTATACATGCAAGCTTGAGGGTAGCGAGGGTATTTGGCGACCGGGGAGGAAAGAAATACTTCGCGCCCCTTCAAAAGAATCTATGATAACAAAAAGTACAATGTATTTTCCTCATTTTGGCGCCCCTAGACACATGGTGCCGGGGGAAAATGTCCCTTCTTCTGCACTCTCAAGCTAAGCCACTTGTAGGAGAGAAGAAGGGAGTAGGCAATTAATATTTATGTCCCACTCTCAGTGGATATCAAACATTTAAATTTATGTTCAATCGTGAATTTTACAAGCAATGAATTAACACTGATTAAGTTAGAAAAGCCAATACAAGCAGTGGATTAGTTAAAATGCTAAAAGTAATTCATAGCCCCAATAGCCCTGCATCATCATTTACGAATCGCCTGTTTAATCACCGTTTCGCAAGTAATAAAGCTGTTATAAAGCATATTCTCCTTTACCAGCATCCTAAATAATTTACCTGTTCACAAGCAGCTTTGATGGACAGTATTATAGCGTTCTTCGCTTACCAGCGGTTTTTGTTTATTTTTTCTCGCCGAAAGGCTGTGTATATGCGATGGGAATAATTTCACATCACTGAAATCGATTTTAAGTATCAACCACATGTCTTTTTTTGACGGAACAGTTACAATTAATCTCTGAATGTTATCCAATATTATGTGCTATTTCCCAGAATATTTCCCCCCGGTCCATGGTCATGGTAACTTTTATGAGTTTCAACTAAAAAAAGGTTAAATCTGCTGAGATTTTTAGAATAATTGATACTTGTTTTATACCAATTCTAATCCTCAAATCTAACCTACCCCGAATGTCGTTCTAGGACTTCGCGATAAACACAATTTATCACCCATTAGGCAGAGAAACTAGCAGTTTTGCTAAACATACTTCAATCTAGCAATCTCAGTCAAGGTGTCCACGCGCTCAGAACTGCTTATAAAAAAGAAACCTTTGTTGTCTTCTGCTGTGCCTGACGTAGTCGTTATTTAATCAAACAACAACATCAACCCATATATAAGAAAAAAGTAATAACTTAAGGTCAATCCATCTTTGAAAACACACCATACAATAACATTTCAAGAGAGACAAAAACACGTACAATATGCCTAGCTTTTTGTATTATGCGAGTTCGTTCCTCACAGGATGTTAAAATGTTATCCTATGTGCAGGCCTAGCTCAGTACATTTTCAAATCAGCCTCATAAAATATAAGTTAAGCTACCTAACTAGTTTTAAATACTTCGTGTGAAACAAATTATAAACTGTTAGCAACAGTTAATGACGCTGACCTGAAGATTGAATGTGCTGCAGATAGGATAAAATTCTCAATGCTATGTGCAATTAACTATGACAAAATCACTGATTTATGTATATTGACTAAAGACTATTCACTGCACAGCATTCCAACTCTACTAACAACTTCAGCAAACTTTGTAAAATGTGTTACGTCAAACATGATTTCTTCTAATTATGTTAAATATCCCCATTGTGTTCTAGTTGAACTAAACATGTGCATGCAATCATTAATTACAAATAATGAACTTACCAGCCAGAGGGAATCCTTTATTCGTCCACACGTTGTTCCACAAGTAATTTTTCCTGTAGCAGATCTTTTCAATAATAATAGAAATACGTGCCGTATATCCAAGACAGAAAATATAAATTTTCCAAGAAACCGTGAACTTGAAACTTTATCGCATAGTTATCAGCTAGGGTCTGTGTTTGGAGGTTTTTCATACAGGGTGGTTATATTACACTCAATACTAATTACAACATAAGTTTGTTACAGTTTCACCTCCTCCAAAGTAAAGTTAAATACGATAATGACACAGATCTCTAATTGTCCGTGAATGACCAAAGCACGGACACTCATGCTTCATGTAACTTGAACAGCCTTTACAATATACAGAGCTGTACAACATAATTTTCTAAATTGGAACAGATGAAAAGGAAACATTTTCTTGTAATAAATATAAACGATTTATTGTTAATTTGATATAATATCCATATATTAGATACGATAATACCTCAATACTATAAACTAAATTGGAACTGATGAAAAGGAAACATTTCCTTGTAATAAATATTAACGATTAATTGTAAATTTGATATAGAATCCATATATTAGATATGATAATACCTCAATACTATGAAACATTTTATTTTAATTTTGGTTCAGGCATAAAACGTGTGTAATTCACGCCACAGTCCTCATTAACATATTTGTATTAATGCACCCAATGTAAACATTTGCGAGTGTTGCATACGTTAAGTGTATTAATTTGCTTTAAAGGAAATCATTGGGTGAGAAAAGGAATCTATGATGAGATTTGGAACGAGACAAGGAAATCCCAAATATATACCAGACAGAACAGTGTTATCCCTGGATTCTGTGGTAGAATCTTGATAATAGTGGGCAGAATGAAATAGTTTAATACAAACAATACAATAATACATGTTAGAGAAATTAAATTCGTACTCTACGGAGTTTGGAACCCAGATCTGCGAGTACATGGCATCCATCGCCTTCCCTACATGCATCATCCCATATTCCGTCACGACTAAGCACGCATCACCAAATAATGTTGGCACTGAGTCGGTGTTATATGAGCTCGTGCGTAGCAGAAACACTCGCATGACGACCTAGTAAATAATTCTCAGATATATATAAACAGTCGTTCCAGATTCCTATGAAAGAAATCAAGGTATATATGTTTTTATTTGGTATTTTTATATATTGTGTATATTTGTAATTCTTTTTAATAAAAAATTTCTTTATGCTGATCGACTTGAAAATTTCGCAAAAAATATTGTCTTCGTTAATGAGAGATTTTGAACTATTAGCCTCATATTTGTTTTAAACAGAATAGGCAATTTTGAAAGCTCATTTACTATAGGAGATTATATCATACGTTTACCTATAGTTTACCGGGGGATACACTGTAAAATTTACCAATCATTCTAATGAATGGGTTATCAAACCTGATGGATCTTTTGGAAGTTAGAACTTTTCTTCTGCGTCCTAAATACTGATGTAGCATGCGATTTAATTAATATCGTTTTTTTAAGATATGGAAAAATAGTTATATCTTAAAATTTCCGTATGACGGCATTAGAAACTGGCGTCAGTTAATTCCTTCTAATCGAATTTCTACTACTTTAGTTTTTTTCTGCATATACATATTATATTGGCCTCTATAATTTTAATATAATTTAAAATGTCATTTACATTACTGAGTTCATACTTTGTCAATACATCCGCTGCCAGCATCAGTTCTCTGTTTACCGAATCTTTTTACCTTTTGACGCAACGAATTCATCATTCCAAATAGATTTTTCACTCTGACGCTTGTATGTGTAACACCTATCAAATTCATACTGAACTCTTTTGTTATGAATCAGTCGCCTCATTAATGGCTGGTAAAGTAATTTAGTTCTGAGTATAAAATTATTGTATGTTGAAAAATTAAAATGGGTATCTGCAATTGAAATACGTCTCTACAAGCCATTTGTGCTTCAATGTTGCCTAATGTATCAAATTAAATACCTGTCAAATATTATATACAATTTAATTTCAATTATTTTAATGAATTAATTTAACTTTTCTCACATTGAAATGGCAAACATAATTTACATTCAAAATCATTTAGATGCGGGTACATTTTCAGTCCCAAGGTAAAAATGTGCAGACATAGACGACATAATGATATTAGTCATGGTAAGGAAGCATTCTTAATGCTTGAATAACTTGCATGTAAATTAGTTGATGGTGATGACGATTTTTGAATTTTACACAGACGCTTAGATAAGATTATAACGTAGAAAAATTTGAGTCGCATATAGATTGCATGCAGAAGTGCGTCTTCAGAGATTTGTTTTTATTTTTGCGCTTTCTAAAGAGACACAATTAAATTTATATCGAAGAGAATAACAGTAGAGCATGACAAATTACTACAATTTATCATCTTTCAATCCTCTAATTTGTGTTTGTTGCAATAATGTCCGTGCTACCGTGCTGAAAACGTTACAAAGAACATTTAAGATCAGAGATACTAGGTGATAGATTAAATGGAAGGAAACATCAGCTAGTATCGGGAAGTAATGACAAACTTCTCCAGGGAGACAATTTACCTTATAGAACATGTATGCAAAAACAATAAAATTCTAGCATGCTAAATGTGAAGCATATGATTGGATATAATTGTAATGGTATTTCTAGGCCATAGAGCAAACTGGTGTTACTGATCTTTCATAAAATATATTATACTAGTATTTCGAAGCTGTAGAGGAGATAGATAGATAGATAGATAGATAGATAGATAGATAGATAGATAGATAGATAGATAGATAGATAGATAGATAGATAGATAGATAGATAGATAGATAGATAGATAGATGATATATATAGAAGTAATTAGTATGTTATTACCATGGGAACTGATGGGCAGGTTTGGGGACGATGGAAACCAACATCATAAACTCATAGGAGTAGGAATATACTTGTTATTATATGGTAGAATGTCTGTAAAATTAAAATGTATGAGTCTGATGGCAATTGGAATTTAACATTAGTTCCTACCAATATATTGCTTCTTGTTTCCAGAACTTGTTCCTATTCTTGAGTACCAAAATGGAACTCTAAAGGCAAGTGGATCAAAAGCAAAAACAACAAAAAAGCCCCAATAAATTTGACAATGACTAAATGATATATGTTCTTAGCACTTTTGGGGTTGCCCTGAAATGGACCATTGGGCGGTGGCTAACCAAAGTTAGAAGGTTAATACTGGTTACATTGCTTCACCGTTTTTCTCAAGCTGTTCAACACTGCAGGTCCATAGCAACCCTTTCGCTTCACTGTACGATAGCCTCCTCCAGATGGACTGCTAAACATATATAATATAGTCTGAACAGATGAGAATGCTTGAAATGATAGACATTGGTATCAAGTTCGTACGCACCATGACTTGTCTTGCGAAACGATGACATAACGAGCAAACAGATCATAACTGATTTTGTGGTAACATCAATCAGAACGCGTATGGCATAATTTACCCCGGGAGTGAGTTTTTATGTTCAAGACAGATTTCAATTGACGCCCAACATAACTTTCGATTCTTAAATAAAAGCATTCCTACGATTACAAGTACGGAACTGTATTAGTACACTATGTCATTGCTGAAATGAAAACATTGTGTTGGTGTGCTCCTGCTGTAGACACTTCTTATACACGGAATGCATATGTGTGTATGTGTGTATATGTGTATGTGTGTATATATGTATGTGTGTATATATTTCTCTCACTACATATATATATATATATATATATATATATATATATATATATATATATATATACATATACATATATATATATATATATATATATATATATATATATATATATATATATAGATGCAATAAACTGACGACGAACAGTACGAAACTAGTAACTAACTAACTAGCCTAAGCGCTTTCGACTCTTAATGAGTCTTTTTCAAAGGCAAATACAAAACATAGTTACGACAAACAAATAAACACAAAAACGTTGTGTTTGTAAACCTCTACATCTCTGTCTTCACATGTGCTAAAACTATAAATACAACCAGCTTGTATAGACTAGTTGCGGAAAATGAAAACGTTGTATAATTCTCTAAAAGTCTACAAGCCAAAGCGACATCTATTCTTACTTTGTGTACATATGTAACGCAGATTATATCCCGGATATTTGATTCTATACCGGTTATTCTTATAGTAAAAATTGAAGGATAATATGAAGATTTAGAAAATGTTAAATTCTACTAGTGCATAGTTTTCCTTTTCTAGTCTTCTTGGTTTAGACCGCTTGGTTTCAATGTTCTAAGGCGGCGTATCCAGTACGATTCCTTTTCCTTCCTGGTTTCGGAACTCCAGCTGTGGTTGTTAGCAATAGCGATAAGTATTATATCACTGAAAGTGTGCCAGGGGAGGAGAAGTGTTCTGCGACCGGGCTTCTGTACAGCTTTTTTGTCATCCAATCAGATCTATGAAGGTTTATCCTTATGTGTAGCTTTTCAGTTTCTCCCACGTACTGAAGGCCACAGATCTTACATGTGATGAGATAAATCACATTCTCTGTTTTGCACGTTTTGTTTGGACCATGTATGTTTAGTTTTTCTTTAGTCACTGTGCTAGTGAATGTCTTGGTCTCTATCATATGTTGACAGGTTTTGCATCTTTTATCGCCACAGGGTCCAGATTGACTAGGTTGGTTTTGACTAGCGATTGTTGTTAGCTTGGCCCTGACTAGGATGTCCTTTAGGTTTTTTGGTCTTCGGTAAGCTACTACAGGTTTGTTCGGAAGTATTAGTTAGTATATCTGACGATTGCACGGTTGGCCAGTGGTTTGCGATGATTTTACCTACTTTGGGATTGTCTGGGTGATAGGTCAGAATAAATGGTATCCTATCAACCTTTTCTTTCTGTCCATATCTGAGTAGGTCATCACGGTTTGTTTGTTTGGCCCTTTGGATTGCCTCTGCAATCAGGTCTTTGTCGTAGCCTCGGTAAATTAAATGTTTAGCCAGCTCTTCAGACCTTTCTAGGAATCTTTCATCGTCGGAGCAAATTCTGCGTATCCTCAGTGCCTGGCTATATGGAATGTTCTTAATGCAGTGTTTTGGATGACAGCTGGTTGGGAGAAGATACTGGTGTTTGTCGGTTGGTTTCGAGTAGATGTCTGTGTGTAATTTGTTTTCCACCAGTCTGGTTGTTGTGTCCAGGAAAACATGGTTGGAGTTGGAAATTTCTGCCGTGAATTTTATTGAAGGATGGAAGTTGTTTGCCTTTGATATGAAGTCATCCAGACTTTCTCTTCCATACTGCCACTTCATTTCTATATCATCGATAAAGCGTACCCACTGGTATGGTGTACGCTCAACCGATGCTAAGAGCTTTCCCTCAAGTTTTCCCATGAAAATGTTAGCATACGAAGGGGCCATTTTAGTACCCATTGCAGTTCCATTGATTTGTAGGTAGTTTTCTTCATTAAATTCAAAGTTCTTGAGTATTAGGACAAGCTCCAGGAGTTGGATTAAGAAGTGTGTGGGTGGATTGTTTACAGTTCTTGTTTCCCATGCTTCGCTACATGCCTGTAACCCTTCGTTGTGCGGTATGTTGGTGTACAAAGATGTGACGTCTAAGAAAGCAAGTAATGTATCTGGCAGTAATGGTTCACTAGCTTGGCTTTTTATGAGATAATCTGTCGTGTTTTGAAGATATGATGGTAATTTGTGGACATGTGGTCTCATAAAATGATCTATATATTCTGATATCCTTTCTGTAGGTGCCCGTTACCTGAGATTATAGGTCTGCCAGGCTTTCCTTGTTTGTGGATTTTGGGTAGAAGATAAAATCTACCTGCTTTTGGGTTTTCTGGGCTTAAGTAGTTTTTGGTTTGCTGGTCTATGTGTCCGCTTTGGTACGCCTCGTCAATAACATTATTGATAATTTTTGCATATTCCAGCGTTGGATCATGGTCCAGTTTTTGGTAGAACCTAGCGTCACTTAATTGTCTACTTGCTTCACTAATGTAGTCTTCCCTATTCATAACGACAACAGCGGAACCCTTATCTGCAGGCTTAATTATTATGTCTGTTCTGCTTTTCAGTGTGTGCAGGGCATCTGTTTCTTCTTTTGTCAAATTAGAATATTTGTTAGTATGGTTGATATCTCTGGAAGTATCGTTTTCAACAGAATATATAGATCATTTTATGAGACCACATGTCCACAAATTTCCATCATATCTTCAAGACACGACAGATTATCTCATAAAAAGCAAAGCTAGTGAACCATTACTGCCAGATACATTACTTGCTTCCTTCGACGTCACATCTTTGTACACCAACATACCGCACAACGAAGGGTTACAGACATGTAGCGAAGCATGGGAAACAAGAACTGTAAACAATCCACCCACACACTTCTTAATCCAACTCCTGGAGCTAGTCCTAAAACTCAACAACTTTGAATTTAATGAAGAAAACTACCTACAAATCAATGGAACTGCAATGGGTACTAAAATGGCCCCTTCGTATGCTAACATTTTCATGGGAAAACTTGAGGGAAAGCTCTTAGCATCGGTTGAGCGTACACCATACCAGTGGGTACGCTTTATCGATGATATAGAAATGAAGTGGCAGTATGGAAGAGAAAGTCTGGATGACTTCATATCAAAGGCAAACAACTTCCATCCTTCAATAAAATTCACGGCAGAAATTTCCAACTCCAACCATGTTTTCCTGGACACAACAACCAGACTGGTGGAAAACAAATTACACACAGACATCTACTCGAAACCAACCGACAAACACCAGTATCTTCTCCCAACCAGCTGTCATCCAAAACACTGCATTAAGAACATTCCATATAGCCAGGCACTGAGGATACGCAGAATTTGCTCCGACGATGAAAGATTCCTAGAAAGGTCTGAAGAGCTGGCTAAACATTTAATTTACCGAGGCTACGACAAAGACCTGATTGCGGAGGCAATCGAAAGGGCCAAACAAACAAACCGTGATGACCTACTCAGATATGGACAGAAAGAAAAGGTTGATAGGATACCATTTATTCTGACCTATCACCCAGACAATCCCAAAGTAGGTAAAATCATCGCAAACCACTGGCCAACCGTGCAATCGTCAGACATACTAAACCTAATACTTCCGAACAAACCTGTAGTAGCTTACCGAAGACCAAAAAACCTAAAGGACATCCTAGTCAGGGCCAAGCTAACAACAATCGCTAGTCAAAACCAACCTAGTCAATCTGGACCCTGTGGCGATAAAAGATGCAAAACCTGTCAACATATGATAGAGACCAAGACATTCACTAGCACAGTGACTAAAGAAAAACTGAACATACATGGTCCAAACAAAACGTGCAAAACAGAGAATGTGATTTATCTCATCACATGTAAGATCTGTGGCCTTCAGTACGTGGGAGAAACTGAAAAGCTACACATAAGGATAAACCTTCATAGATCTGATTGGATGACAAAAAAGCTGTACAGAAGCCCGGTCGCAGAACACTTCTCCTCCCCTGGGCACACTTTCAGTGATATAATACTTATCGCTATTGCTAACAACCACAGCTGGAGTTCCGAAACCAGGAAGGAAAAGGAATCGTACTGGATACGCCGCCTTAGAACATTGAAACCAAGCGGTCTAAACCAAGAAGACTAGAAAAGGAAAACTATGCACTAGTAGAATTTAACATTTTCTACATCTTCATATTATCCTTCAATTTTTACTATAAGAATAACCGGTATATAATCAAATATCCGGGATATAATCTGCGTTACATATGTACACAAAGTAAAAATAGATGTCGCTTTGGCTTGTTAACTTTTTGAGAATTATACAACGTTTTCAGTTTCCGCAACTAGTCTATACAAGCTGGTTGTATTTATAGTTTTAGCACATGTGAAGACAGAAATGTAGAGGTTTACAAACACAACGTTTTTGTGTTTATTTATTTGTCGTAACTATGTTTTGTATTTGCCTTTGAAAAAGACTCATTAAGAGTCGAAAGCGCTTAGGCTAGTTAGTTACTAGTTTCGTACTGTTCGTCGTCAGTTTATTGCATCTATTTTAATTAATCCCTGACAAACGTGATCCCTTGGTGGATCCAGTACGCTTGAGAGGGTTGTTATTCGCCATATGATTTGTATTCTTTATATATATATATATATATATATATATATATATATATATATATATATATATATATATATATATATATATATATATATATATATATATATATATATATATATACACACACACACATATATATATATATATATATATATATATATATATATATATATATATATATATATATATATATATATATATATATCCGCTTAAAATTTCGTCATTTTGATCCTTGCACAAGACGACTGTGCTTTGAGACAACTGTGATTTGACACTGATTGCAGGTATGAGTCTCATTGAGAAAGGATATCAATACGGTAATTTCAGTTTCTAAGGTAGAAGTTAAAATGGTTATTGCAAATTAAGTGTAAAAGACACGAACTGTTTGACTGATTGAACTGTAATTGCTATAATGGAAAGATTTATCATTCTGATTTTATGTTTAACGCAGTGATGCATAGTCTCTCAGATATATTTCCTAAAATTGTGTGCTGAAAATAATAACATAAGATGTCTATTTCAGTTACTAATATTTAATCAAATTCTTTTTAACTTCATTGTAATGAACCAAACCAAAATGTCATGGTCATAAACTAAATAAGAGAGAGAAAGGCAAAACCAACAAATTCTGTTATTTTTTAGAATAATTCAAATCATTAAATTAAACAAAAATTCTAAGAGGAACCAATATTATTATGAATTAAATCCAATGCAATCCTTGAACTTCCTGCACAAGTCACAAAAAGTTGAGTGTTCCGAATGAATTACAGATTTTGAATATACTGTCTTTCAATAAATATATATATATATATATATATATATATATATATATATATATATATATATATATATATATATATATATATATATATATATATATCAGTGACATTGCACATAACTTTTTAAATAATTCATAATAGTCGCATATTATTATTTTAGTCCAATGAGCCCTGTAAACGTACACACACACACATACGTGTGTGCTACTTTGCGAACAAACCAGATGAAATATGAACACCAGTGTCGTAAAATGTTGCATATAAAGAGACTCTAAATCATACAACCAGTCTAATGGAATAAAAAAAATATTTTGGGTAGTTTTCTTTCTTTGGTATATGCTTGCTAGAACTTAATTTTCACTGCATCAAATAAATGTGATGGGCAACCTTTCCGTTTAAGCAACCTGTCCCGATAATTAAACTCTGTCACGGAATAATATAATAACTGAGAACATTGTCTCTTTTGAGTGAACTATAAATCACGATTATACCCCGAACCTGCCATTGCTTGCTTTTCTCTTGGATTACTCATTGTATTCGACATCAATTATTTAAAAAATTTATTTGCATCCCATCGCCATAGGAGAAACAACATATATGTAGCGTTACAACTTGATGCCATAAAACTGACTTATGTATTTATTTGATTTCCCATGTGGTAGTCCTGAGTATCAATTAGCACTACCTCTTAGTAGCTATTTTACATAGTACAGTTTTGGCAATAATCATTATTATGCAAGGCAGAGGTAATTGTATCTGGATTAAACTATGCGATCTGTTGCATATAGTGACCGAATTTTAATAACGAGTAGGTAAAAGTCAGATGGCTAGAATTAAGAATAAATCGCTCGAAACAAGATCAGCCAGAGAAAAAGAACAAAAGGTGGACTATTTGAGTAGAAAAGGAAGCGAGGTTCTGACAGACTATAGCAGATAAAAAATTCAGCACGAACCGAACTTTTAGTAGAGGCGTTGTCTCGTCAGAAAATATGTCATCATTGTACAACTAAGTAGTTAAAATTGAGCAGAATGTTAAACGACATACCAAAACACCTGTATCCAGAATAATGAATGCCAAATAAATCTAAGACAATATACCATTCTTGAATTGCTTTATAAATATAAATTGACTACATTATCAAAAACGTTTCCAGAGATATAGTTAGAAGGTTCATTATTAGCACATAGATGTTATTTTAGGGTGCTAGTAGAATTTACCATTATGCTGCCATTTTGAAAAATTGTCATTTTTGACACAAGGGGAATTTAATGTTTAAAAGGGTTCGTAGGATTATTGTTAAGGCACGGTATGTTTATCTATTGAGGTTTAATATTAAAATGTTAGAAACATACATAGTTTTAACACTGTGGGATGGTGTGTATAACTATAGGAATTGAACTTGGACTGACATTTTATCAGTACATGTGGCTGAATGGACACTAATGGGAATTAACATGTTTGTCCGTATGGATTTCTGAGAATTTAAAACTGGGTCACAATGGGGCTTACGAGAGTCAAACATTCCGATAGCACTCTGGGAATTTGCATTGTGAACCACTTTGTGGCTCTAAGTGAACCTTATGTAATAAGCGTCCATAAGTCTAACGTTCAAGGCAACGTACTTGTGCTATCAGAATTAAACATTAGGTCAGCAAATCGGGACCTTTGAAAGTTTAATATTGTGACAACTTTGTGACCCTATGGAAACTTAACATTTAATACAATCAATACAAACGTGGAATTTGTTATATGAATCAATATAATTAACACAAGGGGACACTAGGGAAACGTTGGGAGTTTTAAAACAGTTGGACCATATGGCAGCAGGGGAATTTGAATAACATTGTCGGCTGTTGTGTATGTCATTGGGATCGATTAAAGTAGATTGAGAATATAGGGATAATACGTCTTTAGCTGACATATAAAATGGAAACTATAACGTGACAGTGTGAAGTTCGAGGTGATCGCTGTAATGAAATTACACAGGTACCGGTGTAGCTTTTTCAAATACACGATGCCCAGTCACGTTAAAAAGATGGCGGAATCTTAATTCGAAATATCTACTAAATGCATAGGAAATAGAGTAAAAGTGGCACTAAAATTCTGACAGTGAAACTTATTTAAAAAAGATTTAAAAAAGAAACAAAAATAAACCCAACTGGAATATTTTATTGAAATGGCGAGACTAATAGTGAAGCTAACATTTCAAATCCAACATTAAGCATGCAATAATACCAGGAATATTATAGTAAAAATCTGACTAAAGGTCGAAACTGACACAGAATTTGGTGGACACTAAACTGACCGTTGACTAATTTCCTATCATGACAGAGACGAGCATAAATACTAAAATTACGAAAATTATTGTAACTTCTAATGATCGTTATAATTTTGTAATGATAACTCAAAGTTTAAAAAATACAAAGACTTTAAACTAAACGTTATGCAATTTCGATTTAAAAAAACATAAATTGTTAAAGAAAACGTTAAAGGTAATGTACTTATGAACAAACACACGTTTGCTATCCAACTTCCACTCACAGAGACTCAACTAAAAGGGACAAAGGATATGTACTTACTAAAGCTCATAATTGCCATAAATCCCCGCCACATACTTACAAACAGACGTGAAAGGATTGTAGGGCATGTGATCATATCGTTGCAACAAACACACCATTTTACTATCAAAATAAACCCTAATACAAAAATGGGAAAGGGGATGTAGAGTATGTTTGTTAAGGAGAACTATCATAAGTTAAACCATTCCGGGACACGTTTTGATATATATTTATGATATCCTACACCGGCAGTTTTACATTTAAAAATTAAAATCAATGAAAAGGGATACAGACGATGTTGCTAAGTGAAACTATCACACAAAATTGCATGCCAACAGGTTATTGTGATTTTATTAATTATCTAACAACCCATGAGCAAAACAGATGAAGGTAGAGAATGGGTTTATATGGTGATTACTACAGCATTCTTACATATATCATATCCTAGATGACCTTATTGAGCTGAGAACGTTATACAAGCTATATTTGGCAACGTGCAGGAGAATTAAAGTGTCCTTCCACCCCACCCACCCCAATACAGAAGACTTCAGTCTATGATCTGGATAGGGTCTCCTGTTTCCAAAGTAATAGTCTTTTTCTTGGTCACTTACATTTTTTAAAGATACGCATGATCGTCAAAACAAAACAAATCATACATGTGTGTGTATGTGCAAAAGAAAAACAAATTCATCTCTAGAGCAGACATGCTAACTGGAGTGAATCACAAATTAAGAAAACGGATTTTTAATGATTCACTGTTAATTATATTTTATGTTACAACAAATTTCATGGAATATGTACCTTCGAAACAGTGAAATTGTATTATGCCGTGATGTAGCCTATACGGGTAACCTCGCATAGGCACCCAAAACAGATTTTTAGGGGGAAGAATGTAAGATGATAATGTGAAATTTTCTAAGGATCACATAGTAATCCAAATAATTAAATTCTTTTAAAAACTATACTGACCTACAACATTTGTTTACATAAAATCCTATGTGGAAATACGTGTTCTCATCGAACCCCATACTGACCCACATGTTTCTTTCTCATAAAATAATATGTCCACACGAATGATAAATTCTCACTGAATTTTATACTTACCCACATATTCATATCTCACAGAATCATAAGTCGGCACACATGCTAAACTCATTGAACCACTTACTGACCCACATAATCATTTCTCATAGAAACCCTATGTCAACACACATGTTATTTTCTCATAGAATCCCATATTGCCCCAAAATATTGTATATGTATGCCACTACATAGCTACCCACTATTATAAAATTTCTATTAGATCCCATACCATCTCAGTATCCCCAGAAAGGCATCCCATGTCCAATACCCATAACCATCATACCGTCTCACAATGTTAAACTATTGGACGTTTGAAACTATAAATCATCGTTTATCGCCATAAAGACCTGCTACGGTAAATTTATGAAAGTTTTTTAAGCGTCCCACAGATGCCCATACCAGCCCAATATGTTTAGTTCCCATTGATATACTTAATAACCTAAAATGTTAAATTTCTCTTGTTTCTAATGTTATCAATATAGATTTTTTTTTTTTACATTAAGTTGACCCTCTCTGCACATCGACATATTTTCAAAATGAAGTAGTAATGGTACATTCCCGTTGTAAACTAATGATTCTTTACGTGATAATACTGACCTCCATAACTACTAATGAGTTAGATAATCCTAGGAAATAGATCGAACTCACGGGAGTAACATATGAGAATGAGAAAACGAAGCAGAAATAGGGTCCTTCGTTTGAACCTATGCCATATCTAACCAAATGAATATTAACATAAACATAACCATACTGTAGAATAAAGCATTTCTATGAGATTGCTATCAAAAGGCAGTATGTACTGGCCCAAGTCCAAGGAAGTTATCAGGCGCAGAATAAAAAACATGATAATGATGATGATGATGATGATGATTATGATGATGATGATGATGATGATGATGATGATGATGATGACTATCCAGTTCCAAAAGAAATAGTATACTAGTATCCTTGCTTGCCTTGACTTCCTTTTCTTAATTTGTTTGCCTGCATACAATTACATATATAGATGCATGCATTATGTTAAATCTCAACACAGTATTATGAAGTTGGGTGGGAATTCCCAGGATGGTCATCAGCAGCCCGATAGGAACACGGCCAACAAGAAGGTCTGGAAACTATATCATTAGAATACGAGCAGGTTGCAGTTGTTTTGTTTTGCGGTTTTCTGTCAACATGAGGTATAAATTCAGTGATATGTCACGTTTTTCTGCAAGTATAATCAATTATTAGAGCCATTTGAAACCTTTTTTACTTTTATTTCTGTTTTATATGATATTGTTTCCCAAATTATAGAAACTGTGTCTAATTCCAGAGCAATAAAAGTGGTAATCAGTAACTGTAGGCAATAAAAAAAGATCAAGTTATTGAATGCGATTCAAGTCCCTATATGAGCATCGTAAATTTTAGTTGTCTAGGTGCAGGATTTATGTTATTCTACATTTTATTACGTTGCAATATGGTTTCGGTAACGAAGATATTCGCAATGTCTAACACTAGTATCAATTTCACTCCTATGTAATATGTCTCTGTACTGAAGCCATAATGAGTAATGATAAAGCATGGTGAGTAGTCACATATACTAAATAGTAGAATTATATATTTAAATGAACAAGTGAGAAAATCCCTGATCACATGTAGTACGATATATGCAGCCAACAGCTGGAGGAATCAGTTTTATGAGAAAGATCTAACTAGTGTTTTCTGTTGTGTAACATTTTCTTATACCAAATCATATTTAAAGTACATCTGCAAAAAGCGATGATACTTTGGTTAATTTCATGCGTCAGTGAGTCCGTCTGTCATTAATGCCTAACCGTCTTTCCATCTATCCGTCACTATGTGACAAAGATTGTCATCGCTGCTATTTAAACACAGCGTTTTAAGATATCTATATTAAATGAATCAGTTTACAAATCACAAATACGTTTTCTCTTTCATAACTAACTTTTAAAACAATATTAACTTGGAATCGTTTTAATATAAATTGTATTTGAATTCACCATTGAGTTTGCCATTTACAAATTAAAATTAGAATAAGTAATAAAACATATTAAGTCAACAGTCACATATACGAGTGGCATCACAATAAGAACAGTATTAATTTTTGGCCAATTGGTATGTTCATAAAAAGGGTATACTAACGAAAAATCATTGTCTGATATCCATATATGGATATATGCTTTGATCAGCAAATAAAGAAATTCAATTATTGTCTGACGTACATTAGAGAAACATTGAGCTAAGAAATAGACAAACACCATGAATCATTTAGCAATAAAATATCTAAACACGGCAAAATACGATGGTGATATAAATCTAAATATCAAAACTAGACATGCATCAGCATTGAATGAGGCTATAAAAATAATTTCATGAACGTAACATAGCTTCAAAAATCGACTTTTAAAAAATACTAAATCCAGAATAGTTACATGTTTCATTTGACGCTGGGAACATGCCAGCATAAACAAGCAAATATGTATATGAAAAAAAAATATCCCATTTTATAATGATTGATGTTACATTTAAATACGTACATGCCAAAGTAATTGCATGCAAAAATGATTAAAAGCCACCAAGATTTCGTGCAAAGAAACAAATGTTATCAAAACAATTTTTATCGTAGTATTGACATTAAGTTATTACTTTAAGCTTTATTGTTTTAAGCCGCATCCAAAACAATTGTGCATAAAGTATGATATATATCCGAAAATATTTTAGTATAGATATCGCCAATTAAGACAATTCTTTTATTTTAGTCTGCCTAATAATAAACAACATTAACATAACATTACATTTTGACTCGTATATTCGTAAATCCTACCGTAACGTCAATTTCTTCCATACGATTATTAGACGTTGTTAGAAGGCGGACTAGTTAACCGATTTATTACTGTAATATTGAATATAAGAAGCTAGAGACTCAATTGGAGAACCTGGAGTACTGCCATGTTTGGAACAATGTTTTTCGCTGATGGAATTTTTAAATAGTGTACACGCCAGCAACAATTCCGATATTTTCCTGAAATCAACTGGTGATTCAGAGCAAGTAACTTTTAATCATCCAGTATAAATAGTATAAGCACATAGAGGCGCTATGTGGAAATGTAACGAAAAATTGGAATACCGTTTTATCATGGAACTGTATACTGTACAATTGTTTTAGATTCTAATATATTTGCAGGTACAAATATTTTTCAATTTATGATATGAACACAGCGCATTAACACTGTCGTAGATGCTAATGAAGACAATTTATTTTTGCATTGCATATTATTGGTCCTCTCTGTAATTGTAAAATATCCTACTTAGAATCGACAATAATAAAGACTGCTGCGGCAATTGATCAAAAGTGTTGCTAATACAAATAAACTGAAATGATAACAATCAGGTTTTAATATGCAGATGTTCAATATTGGTATGTGTTTGAGGTAATAAATAAACAATGTGATGGCCAGGAATAGTCAGTTTAATTTATTTGTTAGAGTAAAAAAATTACATTACAAAACCAATATAAATTTCCGTAAAGATTAGATTTTATATTACATTTGACTACTAGAGAAATGGAGCAATAATGCGAATAGAAAACAAAATATAACACAGCATCCACTGGGTAATCAACTTCCTAATTTATATTTAGTTGAAAAACCTTGCCCATAGATACAATACATCAACTATATCAGGGCCTATATTCATAATTCTAAAGATGAATGTTAATTTTCATGGACAGTGGAAATGAAGAAATTCTGACCCAACACAGTCTTTTTAAGCGACAGTTGATTGTTTTTTATTATTTAGGAACGTTTCACATATATTTTCTTATATTTGACGTGTTACTTTCCAATGGCTAAATGCTCATGAAGCTTCATTGCCATAATAACGGCTCTATATCTGTAAATGCTAACGTAAGAAATCTATTCTTTGGAAAACATGAGAATGAAAAGAATGGACTTTTTGATTGAGAATGATTTGATCCAGTTGTGTGCTAAGTAACTGATAGAGTTAACACTGCCTCTTTCCCAAACTTTTTGTCAGAAAAGTTCAAATGTGCTTGCTTCTGAACGTGTGTATCATCATCGTCACACTCACTAAATACCCATGTATGACTTCTGAAGATAATGCAAGTAGGATATGAATCATTTCCTAGAAAGACCATCGAGTTTTAAAAGAAAGCTATCATTTAAGAGAAAGTGAAAATACGCATGTCATATGTACTATCTATTGTACCATATATGAAATTAAAAGTACCATTCATCATGACATGATTATTTCACATGTCACAACTTTTGCTTAAAGTTTCAATAAGATCCTAACTGGATGATTGTGATATATCAAGTTAGTTTAACTAGCTGCTGCATTGTTTATTATGAAGTAACACCGAGTTGCATTCTCATGTAACTAACTGAATGAAAATTATTTTTTTTCGTTTCCAACATATAACGTAATTGCATGCGACTCAGTATATGTCAGTTAATGTAAAGGGCCTAACATGGTAAAATGTTTGGAAGCAATGGTAAGATAGTAAGTTGACCCGTTCTAATTGTTCCAGAAGGGAATTCCTATCACATGGTAATTGCATTTTCTCACATTACTTGGCTTGTTGTGGACAATATGTCAAATTGACAAAATTTGTTAAGTATTCCCAGCTTTCGAGGGTCTCTTTTCCTTAATAATACTTACTGCCATGAAACAAAAAAAATCAATGCAATGTGGGTTGCAACAAAACTTATGCACGATCTCATTCTCTTGAAGCCCATTCACCGTAATGAAAATCCGGTGCACGTAGTTAAATTGGCATTAGCTGCATTATTTCCTTATTCTAACTGTTCATTATACAGCTTATTAAGTTTTCTCCGTCTTGAATGGCGACAATTACAAATCCCGGTCTTCGGATTATCGTTTTATATCGCCTTCCTTTCCGCATCCGGAAAACAAAACACTTGCTTCAAGAGCGGGTTCTAACCACTGTAGTGCCGTATTGAATGCAAAATGTTGTATAGTAAGGAGACGGTCATATGAACGTATCTATGTTCTTATCTTTCAGAGTATCTTTCAAGTACATTGTATATATTTGTTGTTCAGCCATTAAACATTACAAACATTTTCTTGATTTAAAAGAATAAAATAATTTTTAAAGTAGAATTCAAAAATAACAAATTTGACATTGCGACCTTGCTAGGGAGTCATCGGCAATACAATAATCTATCTAAATTGATGCCAATAATTTTGAATTTATCTTGCTGATTTTCACTATCTTCAGATAAACTTCCAGAGGTGGTTATCTCGGTATTTATATTCTTAATGCAAGTCTTTAGACGGCATGCAGGATTCATTACATAACAAATTTGTCAGTATTGTGCTGATGTATTGAGCTGATAAGCATCATTAGCATTCCAATTTAGAGAAAAGGATGACATTTGCAGATATATAGACCATAATATCTAATGAATGATGTTCATACAGGCATCCCGCTTGATATTTTTTAATTTCCAATGCACTTGCTTATAATAGATACAACGTTTGTTAAAAAACAACCTCATGAAAAACAAAAACAAACGGTATTGATCAGACTGTTCAATAACTTATTCCATATTTATCTGATTATTTGTAACCAATATGTGTGTTTGACATAGTGAAGGTCCAATAATTCTCAACATTTCCCAGACGGGTTTGTAGTTAGAGCATTTGTTGGTCATCAATATACGTTATACCACCGTTTTATAAAAACCCACATAAACTTTAAATAAACAAGTGTAATGATGATCGACGTGATTCGTTTTGTGCTAAATCATGACTTCTGTGAGGTGAAATACCTTGCTTTGTAGTTAATTAGTCTGAATTTTCTTTAAATCATCAGCAGCCATATTGTCGGAAGTTAAGTGTGATACAAAATCAAACTTAGATATACAATTAACCGCTTGTAAAATGACTCAGCGAATAGATGTCATTTAAAAATAATGAAACTAAGAAAATATAATTTAAAGCAATGATCGTCATGCAAAGAACACTTATTGTTCTCACTCTAAATGTAGTAGATAATAACGAGCTTCTCATAAATGTTGACCCTAAAATATAATTTTCAGAACCTTTTACAGAAACTCTTTTATCTCAGTGTAACGAGCCAAATATAAAAAATAGTTGCTTTTATACATACGAGTACAGCTTTGCCTTATAATGCATACGTACCGGATTGTAATAAATCTCTATGGCGTTGGGTACTGTCGGAATATTTATGACACAGAATGCATGTCAGCTTCACTCCCCAGGGTTCGTGCTTTTGCAATTTCATTATGACATTTTTGAGTAGGTTCATGTAAGTTTTGTAAGAGATAATTGTGAAACAAAAACAGTACAAAATAGCAGTCAAGATTATACTGTCTCAAATATTGGCCCAAGTGTCACAAACTTTCAAATAAACATAACAGTTCACGATTTACTGAAGTTCCCTCTTTGCCAATACAGAAGCATCAATGTAGTGTTCTTACGTTTTGAAAATGACAACATTCAAACGTTTGTACAAAACCTCATGCCTTCTATTAATATGACATAGCACTATCAAGCTATTATTTATGCACAAAATAAACTGCTCTGATTTAATATTTTATAAATCATATAAAACTATAAATTTCCTGTTTGGCTTGGTAGATCGTTTACAAATGTTTTAAAATCAACAAGATTTTTTGGTCAGTACGTGACAACGTAAACTGAATGTGTTCATAGTTTTATATGTTTGCATACAGCATGGACAGTGATGCTACCGACAAAATTGATGCATAGATCCATTCCATAAAATTCAATCTAGGTTTACTTAAATGGTCTTCTCCTGTACTGTGAGGACTTTATGAAGTCAGATGACCTACTGGTGAACTGACTTTTCATTTCTTGCTTTACTCTCTTAATTATAATGAACTGAATGTCCAAAGAACAAAAGCATACCATCTTGGACCCGTCAAGGAACCAAAAGAAAAAAAGAGAAATAACAGTTTTATCAAGTAATGCAATAAAAGTATAGTTTTATGTGCATTTTAAATGTTTTATCCTGCTTAAGATAGTTGATTGTGGTTTGGATATATAGTATATGAAAAATATTTCCATCAGTAGATAACTAGGTAAAATATGCAGATCTGTTTTAATAATGATTTATGATTGCATCTCTAAAGTCACAATAAGACAAAGAAATGTGTCATTTCGTTCAGGAGCATGTAACGTCTGCGATGTTATTACTTCAAATACGATACCCCGTAAAAGGAGGAAACAAAGTGTTAAGCACAAAACCCCTTTTAAAGTTTCTTGACACAAAGGTGATGCTTGCGTAAATTATTACATTGTTTGGTATAAATAATGAGTATAGAGAACGGTTTGGTCATTTCCTTACAAAAGTCTTCTTCATAAATAGCTGCAGAACTGATAAGCTATGAAAATAACCATTTTTGTAAAATATGAGTATGTCGATAGAAGTATTAACATGAAAAGAGATTCCTCAATCGTCTTTTGCCAGGAAGTTTGTTGTGGTTGCTGCTTGAGTGTTTTCTTGATTAGTGGGTTGATTCCATGTGGAAATTACTATTCCATGAAGTGTTGCAATATGTTCTGTACAACCTTACATGATGCATGATCCTGCTAAAACCTCGGCTAATGCTGAGGTTGTTGCAAATAACTTGTCCCTCAGCGTGGTGTCTAAGACGACTAGGTCTAGCAATTTAAATATCGACGTGTATGGAACTATGTGTGTATCCATCGCTTGAATGAGATTTGAATAGTCTAAGAGGGGCATAAATCGGTTTAATTGGCAACATTTTCACATATACCATACTTGAACGTTTGCAGCCATTCTACAATTAACTGTAAATCAAATTTCTAATTGCCTAGTTGATCTTTAGTTTACAATCGTTCAAGGCTGACACTGCTTGCGATGAAACATAACTGTAATAATTATAGAAACAGCATCTCCATGTGCGTTGTAAAATTTAATATATACTTCTTAAATGCCCCAATTATCTGTGATGAGTAGGCGATGAAAGTTATGTTATATTAGAATGTTTGTCCAATGCGCATTATTTTATCCGGTAATTGATAAGTACGTTTTACCTGAGAGAGTTTTACTCATGAGTATTCTGAATTCTGTTCCATTTCAAAACTGGGAATCAAAAGACATGCAAGATTAAGATGCTTTCTCTCAATTTTGTTTGTATTTAGATGTCTAAAAGCCATATCGGGATAAACATCTTCACAAGCTATACGTACAAAGTAAATCTAGCTTTGGATTTTTGTCACCAGTGTTTGCTGAAGCTGAACCACTTGTCTCTAACTGTGATTGTAAGGCATTGAAAATATAATAAATTTTGAAACGTACGTAAGCTGAGGTTTCAGTTTACTCAGATTGTAAACGGTTCGCTGCAAAATTTGCATGACAGTGACAATCAATCCGCAAGTTGATTCTGATCTCTTGATGAAAAAAGTTCTGATCTGTACACATGTTTCGGCAGGGACAATATTATACCTAACACTTCATCATTCATGTGAGTATCAGCAAGTGGCTGCCTAAACTGAATCATGCGTCTGTATTTTCTATATGGGTATCAGTCTATGTCATATTGTCACGTTCTCGTCTAATTTGCAAACGAATCGCCTAGACATTTCTGTTAAGCACTGGTGTTGCTATTGCCTGTAGCAATCATGTTAAAACGTTTGGAAATGAAAATGATACTTTCATATATATATATATATATATATATATATATATATATATATATATATATATATATATATATATATATATATATATATATATATATATATATATTTACATATATACATATACATATATACAAATACATATATACATATACATATACATATACATATATACACATGTACTCACACACACACAGATATATATATATATATATATATATATATATATATATATATATATATATATATATATATATATATATATATATATATATATATATAATCGTTATTCCCAAGAGCCCCCAATCTTTCTTTCCAACAGTGCAATAAATTGGGCTTTTGAGGTTATATTGGATGGATCGCGTACTATGTTTTGACCTACTCAAATCCATTCCATTGTTTGAGCAAGCGACAAATGCGTGAAAGTGGTTACAACCCAAGAAACAGGTGAAATTAAACTTAGAAAATCCTTATTGCACAAACATCGTCAACAAAACGTATTAATCCTCTAAGAAGATATCAGAATCACACGCAATGAAGAATAATGAATTGGTATCTTCAGTTTCTCTCCCTATATATCTTTGTCTTTCTCCATCAATCTCTGTATGTCTCAGTCTGTCTATCTGTCTGCCAGCATATCTCTCTCTCTCTCTCTCTCTCTCTCTCTCTCTCTCTCTCTCTCTCTCTCTCTCTCTCTCTCTCTCTCTCTCTCTCTCTGCGATAACTAAATCATCAAGAGATGATCGGTAACAGAGAGTGGATTTCTTGACAAGTCTAACGTTTGTCGCCCTAGACTGGTTTGGTTGGATTGGCTAATGATCACTTCAGTATTGATGCAGATGCACTTGCCTCTCAATTTTGTACTTGACGTCTTAAAAGGATGACTCAGAATGTGATTGAAAATTTCATATATAAGCAAAAACAAATATAATTGCATGCGTCATGTTACTTCCGTTTTGCACTATCTTTAAAGAACACCAAATAGTTCAAAATTAATGATAAGAATTAAACGAGATCGATCGGAGTTATCAAGAGCATGTTGCAGATGTTAACTGGTAAGATCACGCTCGAGAGAAAATAGGGTGAGCATGAAGGTACCAGCTTGAAAGATCACTGTTTTGTACTGGAAAAATCAAAAGTTGAAAATGCAGTAGAGAGCGAGCTTGAATAATATAAAGCTCGTTAGATTAATATGTACAATCCACAACCAGTATATTCGAGTTATCTCTGCAGAATCTTTGCTATACGACGTCCTTATAATTCTTTTCCCAAACATTTGGAAGCAAAAAGGCATTTTCCATTATTACGCTATTCGCACAGTGTATACATATGTAAATTCAAAAGCATAAATTTCGGACTAAATACTGAATACAGTCGTTTTATGTTTCAAACAATCATAGTTCCAGTTGCATAACAGATTCGTACGTAGCTGGAAAGACTAAGATGTTTGAATTTCAGTCACTTTGCAAATATCCATTTTGGCAGACCTCAGAAACATGAACATTTCTGATGTGTACATTGAAAATCCTAATGATGAAAACTTTAATGAACTCAGAATAAGGTGATGAATTCACATAACAGTAACGTGCAAAACAGTTATACTTCATTTCGTACTAACATGCAGATAACATTAATTTACCTTAGTATGATTTTTGCCTTGTTGTATATGCAAAAACAAAATGTATCAACTTGTCAGGCAACTTATTCATTGTAAATTTACTGTCTATATTGTTTATATAGGGATTAAACAAATATATTTTCTGTATTACTCTTAAATATGGCTCTACATTAGCTAATAGTATTATCAGCTCTCGGTGTGGGTAATCAATAGCATGTAGTCGAGAGAGAACGTAACTAATCTAGAGCGAAATTGAGAGGACGGCTGGAATTGGAGAAGGAATTGAAAACTGATAATTCTGCGAATGATTTCAAAATTAAGTAAGAGCACGAAACAAAATAAAGTAAAAACACAAAAGGCACTTAAATTATGGAAAATGCGCTCTGAAAGCTTATTAAGACAGGTAGCTATGAAATTTAAATTAGATGTATTGAAATTTTATCCGATTCCGTTCGAGAACAACCATTTGGTATGTGCAAGCATTTTCAGCCGCGGGTGAGGATTAAATTAGTTTTTGCGTCAGTTTTCTCCGCTATAAAATACTATATCACAGACAAATCCTTAGGACTTTAGTGTGACATCGCGTCCTGTAGATTGCGCTATACTCGTGAAATAATGAGTTTCAACATGCCATATTAATTGAAATTAAACTGATATGTGGAAAGGTTATGGAACCGTTCTAACAAATGACTCTGATGTCATTGGGGGTTTGACATTAAAAATAGGACCAACTTCGATAAAAAGTGAATTTAATATAAAACTCTCCATTGTATTAAAATTTAATGGGCACTCTGGAATCAAGAGAAATATATTATTGTCGTGGCAATGTTGTAATCCAACAGAAATTTATTATTGCATCCAATACACATCCTTATCACTCTAGGTACTAAAGGCTAATTATAAAATGCCTATTAAGCACATATACACTTTGTATTAATGCACCAACACGTTCTTTAAAGGTCATAATCATTTGTATAATGTAATAAGCAGACGTAGGTTTGTTAATAGTTTGCGCATTGGCAAGACAAAATTGCCATGTAAGAAATGAAAATATTTTGTCTCATGATTACTTACAATTTTAAAAAGTGCATGCATTAAATATCATAAGAAAGTTCCAAAACTCTCGCAGAATTTATTGGAGACTACAACAATCGCGGAACATTATTTTAAAAAGTATGATCAGTACTAAAATTTTAAAACGGACTGAAGATTTGTTAGAGACAAAAGGCAGAATATTGTGTGTGAATGAGTGTGTGTGTTTGCGTGTGATTTGAATTTTTAACGTAGCTTTAATGTCTGCAGTGTGGCAGGTTATAGTGATGTCTAACATTGGGGCATCATTCCGCAGTCATGTAGCATGATGTCCCATCAAGTCACATTATCCTGACACCAGGCCGACCAGTCCTAGCACTAACCTCTAAATGCTGAGTGTCAAGCGAGGCAGCTGTTAGTACCATATTTGTTAGTCTTTAGTATGAATCGACCGGGATTGAACTCACAAACTACCGCATCTGAGGCAGACGCTCTAACCACTAGGCCACCAGAGCGGTCGGGATAGTATATTATCATACACGGTCTAGACTAACAGTAGTACTTTAATGCAAAAATTACACTGACATTATCGGAGATTAAAAATCCGGAATGCTATATTCAAAAATATGAACTAGACAAATTTCGATACTGATATGAACTTTATCTGAAAATTTCAGGAATATTATATTGAAAAATATAGCCCACAGTGCAAGGCGTACTTGTTCTACGAAACTAATACCGATTTTAAGAATATGCCCAATAATAAAGGTTATATCCAAATGATGAAATATATACAAAATTTAAAAATATGGAAGATTGTATCGAAAACTATGGCCCCGGCTATAAATTGTAATAAATTTACGAAACTGAGAAGATCATTTTTATGTTTCCTAATACGGCTGTGTTTTCATTTATATGTAGGGGTGTTTTGGAGTGTTGGTTAATAACAAAGTGTGTGTGTGTGTTTAACTGTGTTAATAAGGATATGTCTGTGTATACAAATTGATGAGAGGGACCTTAACATAGCAACGTTTTTGTGTGCTTTGCTTGTTTACTTATGTTGTGTTTTTTGTTTGTCCAAAAGCAAGTGTGAATAGCAAACACATATCTCCTTTCACGCCTGTTCTATGTGTATGTCTGGGTGTTATATCAGAAGTGTATATGTGTATGTTTTGTTTTCATGAATGGGCGATTATACGTGTAATAGAAACCATCAAACAACTACCCTAACCCTTGTTCGCTTTGTTTGTTTTTGTTTGTATTGTTTCTGCTGTTGAATGGTAAATAGATGTGTTGGAGAATTGTAGTATTGCAAAATTTGGAAGAGGTAATTTGGCTGCGACGGTTGGGATCTCCTCTGTTTGGGGCATGAATTGTATTTTAACTAGAAACATAAATGTTAACGTACGGTCGCATACGTTAAAATTGCAGGGATGAGACAAGCAAGATAAAACTAAGGGAAAATATTTTGTCATTTGAAAAGGGTGTCATAGGATGATATTTTCCAGGATAATTATTAATAAATGGAGACAAGAGAGGATGATTCTGACCTTGATGAAATTGGTAAAAGTTTGGGCAGTTATGGATGTTAATCTGATTGTCTAAGGTAAACGGATGGTTGAGTGTTCCCAGGCAAAATTTAAGGTTTAGAATAAATTAGTCAGTCTATTTTTTAAAGGAAGCTAGAACTAAACTCTGATGAAAATATATCAGCAATTTATATAGTTAAATAAATCTCAAAGGAAGATCTGGAGATTTTTTTAGACACGGAGCCAGATAAAAGACAGAGGAATATCTCCGATAATAAGCGATCCATTGCTCAGGAAGTCACAAAGGAAATGACTCAATTGCACATCGTGTTTTCATTTGTTATAAATCTGTAATTAATTGTTGTATTTATTCGTTTAAAATGCATACCTCAATTTGGCATTGAGTTCAGAAAATAACTGTGAATTCGTAATCTGGTATGTTGTATAATTCATGTATTGTAAAAATGTCATACAAAATTTCGATGGTATGAATGAGTTCAGATTTGGTGATTTTGTATGTAATAGAAATCGTATAACGCAGAACTTTCGTAGATTTCTTCTAATATTAAGTGTTAGAAGTATATTAAATATCTAATATGATCTGTATTGTGCTAAGAATTGATTTTCCAATGTCTGGAAATGTATGTCAATGAATCGATAGCTAATCAGCAAAGGAATGTATTATGGACTAAGTTTGACGTCCAATAATTTATTTACGTAATTAAAGTTCTGAATTCTTAGTTGTCAGCAGTATGATCGTATGTGCACTGAACCAGTTAGCTATTAATTCGTAGACCACAGCGGGTTGTGAAAGTTTATCTAAGAGGCCTAATTATGTTATAGTTCCAGTTCCTAATTATTTTATAGCTCCAGCAGAAAAAAACGATAATTTTCTGACAATAGGGTTTGTGTATTTGGCTGCGAAATGACAATAACATAGTTTGGATGAAATATGATACAATATATCGGATGTAAAATGTGGAAATATTGTTTAATCCCAAGACAAGAAAAATTATTGACACCTATTTATATTTAAATATTTATATATTTATTTTCAAGGATAAGTATAACTTCATATCAGTACTACACAGTGGAACCTACAGCCAAGAAGACAAATATTTGCGCCAAATTGGCGTTATCAACAATCGTATTATTCTGACTGTGTTCTCCATAATTATAATTACAATTTTTAGACCACATCCAAGACGTTGTTAATATTTCTTGTTTATTCAAAACATATATGTGTTTCCCACTAATCATATTTTGGGGCTTCTTTGATCTTCTATATTTTTAGGGTGCATTATTAGTATGTTCCGCGCTTCTCTAAATTTATATCTACACATATCGAATGCACCAAAATCATTGCTAAACAGAATATTAATTTCTCATGATCATAAATAATATTTTCATCATAACTAAGCTTAACTATTTTCTCACCTCCAAACAACTAATGTCTAACTTTGTCCTTTTCCATTGATATCAAGTTGCGTGTAATTTTATTATTCTTTAAAAAATAAACATCATTCAATGTCTTAACTTATTCACGAACTCTTTGGAAGTGATTATCATTTGGTTGTAAGTAAGAATGTTGACATTATTGTATATGTACCGTTGCGTTACAGCATCATTAGCATTGACAACTGATCCCAATTTTACAATCGTTTTATCTTTAAAGTTCGATTTTACAGCATTCCCATTTAACCAGATCACAGGGTTTGCAATTGGTAAAAGAATATTCCACTTTATTTTTACATTTATAACTTAATTTCTTATTGCATATTTATAAGCATCAAATTCTGCAATCACTGATGGTATTAAGTATCCTCAATTATTTTTATTGAATGCAATTTCTGTGAGCTCACCTGTCGCCGATAGGATTGTCCTTAATTTATAAAAAATAGTAGAAATTTTCTTTACTTGATTAGGTTGCTCTTTTCCGATAGAATTCTTCTTTTTTATTACCAACAAACTTAATTTATTTTCAAAAGTTAATTAGTTGCCGATCGCATGGATTGATTTCTATTTAATTATCTCCTAAATCACGCTCCTGCAATTAGTTAATATTGATATTTCGGGCGTTATTGCATAGTCAATATTGATATTTCTTGTGTTATGTTCATGTAACGGTGTACCTCATTGTTTTGGTATCTTTATGTGTTTCATAAACTACTTTGACTTAAAGTTACTTTTTTCTGACATACCGAAGGTTTCTGACTTATGTCATTTGGTAGACAATCTCTGAAGTGTTTGGACTACTTTTAAAATTATTTACAGCTATGTAGACACCATTTTCAGCTAGCTATAGAGTAATTAAATATTAAGTATATAAGAAATGTAAAGTAGGAAATTCCACATTTCTTCCCCGAAAAAGAGCCCCATTTTTCCTTAGTGCTATCAAAATGAGTTTTAATATTAATATATACATGTGACATTTTTATACTAGAGATAATAGTGGTTTAGTGAATTAATATCTTCAAACGATTTTCACTAGGATTTTGTGTTTATGGTCTCCGTTCTTAAAAGGCTTTAACCAGATGCTAGAAACGGAAAATAAAATATTCAGTCCTTTGATATGTAAATTGGCATAGTCATTATCATAATAATAGCTTGCAATCATCAAAACCAGTTGATTCATGAACAACATATGCAAGGTTTTAATATTGTAATAACAGTAAAGAAAAAATATATTCTACAGAATAACATATCAATATATCATTATAGAATATGAATCAATTTTTAAGATAAAACCCATTTTAAGAATGTACATGCTAACAATAAAAAGTAAAAGTAATAACGAAACACGAATGTGAAATAAACATTATCGTCATCTTTGCATATCAAAACAATATGGTAAAGTTAAAATTCCATATAATTGAAAAACAGAAAAATAGGCAAGAAAACACTTTGTCGCTTTAGGATAAGTATAATTAATGTTAAGAAGTTGAGAATAATTTTTATATCGATTATTCTCCAAACGTCATGTGTTATCTTAACCAATCTGTGCTAGAAACTGAACGCTTGCTGTAAATTAGTCAATTAAATGAATATTATAATATACCAAGACACTATTATTGTGATATAATCTGAAAAGGCGCATATTAGTGATTTTATGATTACTGTTATGTATTTTTAATTTAATTGTTAGCTATTATTTTTTTTTATATTATTGCATGCTATTGTAAAGAAACTTGACCTTGTCCAAAATTAATTTCATTCCTTCTTGACCCAAATTGACTTTTTTTATTCATTGTTAACAACTGATAAATAGCTAAATTATTCTCTGTGTGTACGGGTTTAAAATTAGCATCACTATTTACAGAAGAAATAAATAAGTTTGCTTTGTTCAGGGTTTTGTTTTAGTATTTCCTAAGTAAAGTGTACATAATCCAGGGTTTGGTAAACATCATGATCATTCGTGAGTATTACTTTTAGTTAGGTAATGTTATTTATTTTTTTTACAGAAAATGCTAATTGTGACATGGGAGTAAGTAGAGAATAACACAATCTTGAAATTATGAGGACTTGGTAATTCGTGCTTTACATTTTAGTAGAATCCAGTTGTTGGTTTTGTCCAGTGCTTTTGTTTCGGTCTGGAATCATTTTGTTCAGATTATTGAATTCAAGTGATTACTTTTGTCTGGTAAAACAAAAGTGCTCTGATACATATCTTGATTAAGTCATTCGCTGAAAGTTGTAGTGTATTCACACTTGGAATTATATTTGTGTGATTCTACAAAAGACTGTTGGCATATCAACACAGTAAAGCTATAACAAATACGTCATGTTTTGGCTTCACATTTCGGATGTATTCTAGACTTTTAGTGAATTTTTATTCAGGACTTTAAATTACCAGAACTTGTGTCTGTAAATCTTGGATTATTCTGGGATTTAAATCACAATACCCTTAAGTTCTTTTTTCTATTGTTACTTTCTCTTCTTGAGAAATAAATCAGTTGTTAAATTTTACAAATCTTGTATTTTACTATTTTCCTTTATTTATTTCATGAGCACAGATTCGTAATAAAAAATTAGGCGCACGTCGATAGGATATGAATTTATCTAAAATATTTCAGAATCCATTGTTTTGGAAATTTAAATTCCCTTAATTTCTGAATTTTTGAAATATCATGTTTTGTTTCACATTTTATAATTATACAGTGAAATCAACTAGCTTTTAACAATATGATATAAAGTAAAGAATTTTGTTCTGAATCCTACTCAGGAATGGATAAGAAATTTTGAAACTGGAATCATATATAAAAGAGATGGAATACAATAGGCTAAGTTTGATGTAGAAATGATGAAGATGGAAATACAGAGTAACGAGATAAAACGACAAAGGCAGAAGAAAAGAGAGGAAAGACGTGCCATTTTAGAAAGAACAAAAATTAAGGCTTTGCAAATGCAAAGCGACAGGACAAATAGTAATTTAAATATAGATTAAACGAATAACAGCTGTAAAATGGAAGACACTCCTCCACTTTTGATGTTTTAAGAAATATCAAATTAGTACACCCTATTTTTAGACGAGGAAGTAGCTCAAAAGTTTGTTCATTTTGATATAATTGGTGAATATTTGAAATGGCAAAATAATCACTGGACTATATTATTAGAATGTGTACTTGGTAAAGCTCGTGATATGTACATTTCACTGTCAATACAGAGGATTGCTTATTATGATGCTGTCAAGGGATATATCTTAAAGGTTTATGAGTTAAAGCCTGAGAATCATCGGCAAACTTTAGGAATTTTAGAAAATCAACTGACCAGATATATGGCGAATTTGCATGGGGGGAGCTCAACTCGTAAAATTATCAAATACCATCCAGTGCTAAAACCATTTTATACCTCAACGATATAAAATACACAGTACCATATTAAAGGTAACCATTTAATTCAATAATGAGTAATATCATAAAGCTTGATAACAATTTATTAATATATGCTATTTGTCATCAGGTCTAGAAAAGAATTAATAAATAAAAAGTAAGTTAATAAATCAATGCATTTGTATTTTTAACAAAATTGATGAAATGTTCTATTATCAGATTATTTAGGAAACGATGAGTCATATTCTTTCTTCCGACGAACGGACACGAAGTTGACAAATATATTTATATAGTGGCACGAGCATATGCTCTTAAAATAAGTAATATAAAAAAGTGAAAACAACATGCTTTGTAAAATTTAATGAATAATTTATTTCCCTAGAAGACAAAGTGAAAATGAAATAAGAAAGAACTTAAATTTCCAAATTAATACAAGAAACTCAAACGCTAATAATTTAAAGTCCTGAATAAAATTCAGTCCAGGTCAAGTATAACTTCATAAACTGACTGTTATGATGTGTCTGTGAGACTTTTAAGGCATTGAAGCGCCAACAGTGCTTTGTTTAATCACACTAATATAATTCCCGGTTTGAATTCACTTAAACTTCCAGCGAATGTCTCTATACAAAACTTTTATCAGATCACTTTTGTATTGCCAGAGAAAATAATCTACATTAATTCAAATTTGAAGAAATCAAATTATTCGAGCCATAAAATGAAATACTCTGCACAACATATAATACAACCAGAAAGAGATAGACTTGAAAGCACGGCTGAAATATATCCTCTAAGTCACAAGATTATATAGTTCTCTACTTGACCTCAGGTAACAGCATTTTCTTAACAAAACTATTACTTAATGGAAAATAATCTTTTAGAATGACCTTGATGTTTACAAAATAAAATCCATAACCTGGATTATCTAATATACACTAAGAAAATTCCCAAACCTAGACCAAGACCCAACTAAACTTATTAACTTCTTTTGATATTACTTCTCATTTTAAAATTTTATACACATATATTAATTTAGCAATATTTTAGTAGTTTGCACAGAATTAAAACAAAAATGAGTCAATTCCAGCCAAGCAGAAATTAACTCAATTTTGGACTCAATTTTGGACATAGACAATCCCAACATACAGCTTTATATTACAATAGCATGTAATGCAATAACATATAACAAAAATTAGAAGCATTGTAAATTAAATATACAAAACAATAAATCAACATTTCGGAAAATATGAAGTGGAAATGATCAATTATATATGTTTGGTGCGTCAGATCAGAGAAATTATTTTATTATTTTACCTATTAAATATTTGCTACACGAGATCAGAGCAGTATAAAGTTATGCAATGTATAGTAAGTTTAAGAAAACATATTTCTATTTTCGATATAGCAATAAAATAGTTATTGATTGATTGAACCCTAGAAAATATAAATAAAAGTACCAAATATCTTGATCTCAGAGACTGTGTTCTAAATTTGAAGCCAATACGTTATTACTAGATACTAAAAAGAACAACACGAAAACCATTTACTTGAAAACGATTAATAAATAGTATTGAACACGCCAGAAGAAACAAAATATATCAAGCTAACGTACCCGCATTCTTAAAGACGATGATGCATGTATTAAGATAACATTAGCGGAAGCAGGAAAAATATATTGTAGTTGTTATGATAGTTTGATCGCAGCATAATTTATTAGTCTTTAAGGTATGCCAACAGTTTTATACAGACGCGATTAATAGTTACATTTAACATGATCACCAGACTTTAAAATAATCAGCTTCAACTTCATCCCATGCGATTATACAATTTTTTAAATAAGGTTTATACCCAATCCATATCAAATATACTTTGTAAAAGTAGATAATGACAAAGATAAGTATATTTTATGTATATGCGATATTGACAAAATAGTACCAAAAACATAATCACTAATTGTTTGGTCTGAAGGAAATCTTTAAGCATAGTAATCTTCTTATACAAAACAAATGTTATCTTAAGCAATCTGATTAAGAACATAAATCTTTAAAAGAATGCTTTTACGGCGCTTCAGAAAAAGAAATAGCATGGTTTTTGTCACGAACGGTGTATAACGATTAGTCCACATAGGTCTGTTTCAATTTTAGATCTAATGATGGCGATCAACATTTAATCGAAATGTCGGGAAAAGAACAGGTTGTTACGAGGGCTAAAAATCATTTGCACACAATTTTGCGAAGCAAAGTACATACTACTACTTGTTAACTATGGATGAATAATAAAATCGATCCGAGATAAATATGTTTAAGACCGCAATAAGTAGAAAATGTTGAAATCAAACAAAACGTAGCTGTATCAAACCATTTAAAAATATTATCATATAACCTTCACTGTGCAGGAGAATATTAACTATTTGAAGTTTACTATCCCATTTATAATAGATATTTTATATGAACACCATTTAGCGAGTACAACTGTGAAACGTACAATTATTATATGCTCATTGTTCATTTCAATGTATATTGTGAGTTTACTATACTACACTGTTTCATCCTGCATCACAAAAGAAACTTTCAAACAAGCAAACGAAAGAACATGACATTCGCAATGTCAACAACAATAAGAAGCACACTAAATGCAGATGCCATTCTAATCACTTAAAAATGATTATGGGGAAATGTTTTCAAATATAATGGTTCAGGCTATGTACAGTGCTATAAATGGTCTATAAATATAGCAAAGAAAACCATATTGAGACCAATTGCAAATCTATCAGAAACGCACCATTTCACACGTCTGTCAAAAATACTAACTTCCAAAACAAACTTAACTGAAGGGTTTGGTAGAAAAGTAGGGAGATTCGAGGGAATAAACCAAGACGACTCAAAATGAATATTTTCGATTGCTAAATTGGCTGACACACAGGAGATAATTTCCAAGTTTCCCAGTTTAACCAATTTGATACTATATTAGACTTGTAATAAAAGACGTACAGTGTATGTTACAGGTCATAGAACCGTGGACATGCAAGTGAGATGACAAAAACATGTGTCTTTTTTACCTGGTAATACGAATGTCAATATACGTACTTACTTTTATTCATTTGGAATTTCCTAAAAATGTACGTTTAGTTCTAGAAAACTAAATCGCATGATACTTGTCATTCTTTCCAAAGCTTAATACACAACAACATGTAAAATTATTTTAATGCGCATTAATTCACAATATGACTCTTTGTTTCAATGTTAAGTTGACCTAAACAGCAAGTTAAAAATTTGCTGGGCGATGCTATGTGTTCATTAATATTGGTAATGTGTATACATAAATCTACGGTTGTTATTTTAATTCTGGAATACAGCATGTTATTATTACTAAGCCGGAACATCTAAAATACATTTTTTTTTCAAGCTATCGAGTGTATTTTTTAAGACCACGAGAGTGCATTCATACTCAGAAACACGCGTTGATATTTTCATATTTAAAAGGCAGTAACCTATAAATATTTACTATGTTCATCTCGGTTAAATTCAAGTTTGAAAGATGAAAAATGACAGAGCCAGGAGTTAGAACTAGATTGTTTGAAATATATTGCTACAAAGGAACAAACTCTATGAGTTATATTCACGTATTATAGTGACACACTAACTCGATTTTGTCTTATTTATGCCTTAGAATGTATATATATATATATATATATATATATATATATATATATATATATATATATATATATATACAAAACACACACAGACACACACACACACACATATATATATATATATATATATATATATATATATATATATATATATATATATATATATATATATATATATATATGTATATATATATATATATATATATATATATATATATATATATATATATATATATATAACAGATATATATATAACAGATATATATATAACAGATATATATATATATATATATATATATATATATATATATATATATATATATATATATATATATATATATATATATATATATAATGAATGGCCCAAATATGATTCGTTGCTCAAGCATTAGTTCAACATCGTCAACTATTCATCGAGACAATTTTTTTTGGCAGATACGTTAATACAATATACTTATTTTGACCCTCACTATCTTACATACAATTCGATGACCAGAAAAGAAATGCATTTTAACTTTTAAACAAGGCAATAAAAACCACAAATCACTTTAGAGACTACTGAGTATGTCGTAAAACCCATTTTTAAATAGTAGAAATATGCTATTTGGGAGACATTTTTGAAACCATTTTAAAATACCATGTATACCATTATCGACCGCAAAAATCTATAATACAAATGAGACTTAACTTGCTTTGGTCTCTTTAAATATTATCAACAGATCTTTTTCGAAGTTATCCAATTAATGATCGTCTTTTTCTTAAACATACTATAAACATTTTACTCACCCGAATGTACTATTGCCGTATGAAATAAATCCATAGTTTAATTATTCTAGAAAACAATGAACCATATAAAATGCGATTCCATCCAGGCATATCATTCATATCCCTCTAAAGTACTAATTAACTAAATTGTAACAAAAGATAACGAATAACGATAAAATATATTAAACCATTCCAAAATGCAACTAAAATATAAGAATAAAACATCCATGAAACACCCCAATCATATCGCGAAGTAAACACTCTAATAACATTGCAAATCAAAACTCTAATCATATTATTATATACATTTTCAAGCAGATCATTTTTAAAATAAACATAAAGCATCGAAAAATAGGTTCTTAACTTATGGTTCTGAAAGTAGTTTAATCAAATCAAACTATAAAACATTGTTACAATATTATTTCCTTTCGATATGGAATGCGCACACCTTAAACAAATCGATCGTTATTAATTATTAGGTCTACATGAACTGAATACAATTACCATCTGATGTTACTGAGTATGATCTTTGAATATTATGTAATTGTTAAACTCTTGTAATGTATTATCTTATATCATTGACCCTGAAAAACACTTTGAAAGTGAAACTAGTATGAATATCGTTTTCAATTTAATTTATGGATTCATGCTGTTATACAACACCATGAAATCTTATTATAGACCCTAGGAAATTTATATGTAATCTATTCCCTACGCCTCAAGAAGGTATACATTCTTAGACGTCTGCAATGATATCAAGTCAATTGTTGATGATATTATTTTTTTAAAGGCGTTGATATCATTCTATACAACGAGAATCACGTTTTACAAGTATGTTTTTACTTAAGTGAATGTAACAATATTAAAATCATGGTTCACACTAGCATTAGGACAAAAGAAACTGTAATTATATTACGGACAACAAAAAACACGTAAATGCAACCCAATAATTGCCATTAAAATGAAATAGAATAAAGAAAGCTATGGGATTTGTGGGCTGGTGATTTTAGTCCGTGTCAGTTTCATAAATATAATATTATTTTGGATCTTTCACAATTTCCTTTCAATAGTCGGATTTTCTTGATGTCTTCGCTAAATTCTGTGTTGTGTTGTTTTCCTAATTTCAATACCAATGCCATATTATGAGCTGAGAGGCTTCAACACATTACGACAAGCTACTGCATGCAATGTTTTCGATGTCGGTTCACGTTTGCTTACTCACATAGATCGGAATTTGTTTGCATAAGTGGGTGGATTATAACTAGCGAAGCCGAATGCCACGGCGATGTTTTCAGTGCATGGAATCCAGAACAGTTTCTGATCTTATCAGTCATTAGATTACGATAGACACAAGTGTAATAGAAAACCAAGATAGAAATCAAACAAAAACTAAGCTTGAAATCAAACTATCATCTATAAAACGTTAAGAAAATCGTGGGCACTGAAAGGATGATACATGATAATATGCATTCAAAATAATGATTAGGAACGAAATAATTGAGTAAAGGTCGTTCAACCTCCTAAGGTAACGTATATTAACAAACATATCAAAAATATTGTTATTATAATTCGTAAAAAATGACTGTATATTCCAAACTATAATGGTAACCTGTTTTGCCAAGCGAATCATGTATAAAAAAATTGAATCTCCATAACTTTGTGCAGTGTCACTCAGCGTAATTTGTGTGCATCAAGTCATACAATTTGTAGGATTTGTAACTGCACTCAGATCTTTATCATTAGTTGAGCCATATTTGGCTTGCGTGTGCAAGATTTATTTCATAAACACACATGCACACACAAACACACACACATATCACTATTTTCCCTCTGAAACAAACAGGAGATATCAGGATCTTTCCGTGTTCGACAAGTGATTGTCGTTTATCATACTGATTATACAAAAGAAAATTAGTATTTTAAAGAGGATCACTGTGATCAATACCACCAGATGGATCCAAAGTAGAAGTGAAAGTGAACTCATTAAAAGCCTGACCAATGCACGTGTTAGCAAAAGGAACATCTTCCTCATGACAATCATTCTCATGAACGTTCTTTGACATAGTTTTTGTAATTCCACAAGCTGGGTATAGCTCAGGGTATTCTTTTTAAATTGGATCAAGTTTCGGATCCAAAGAAGGCTTGTCAGTTACAAGTGGATTAACTACAACCTTGTCTCCAGCTAGATCGTAACCTAACAACAAATCAATGCCCTAAATTTTACAGGTCCTGAAACTAAGTCTGGTGACAACTTTACAGAATGGAGAGGAACATTAACAAAGTCGTACTCTACTCCCTGAATGAACAGGACCTCTCAAAATAAAGGCACAACATCTGACATTAAAAGACTCTGAGAAACTCCTGTATCCCTTAAAATTTTAATAGGGATAGGATTGGCCGAATCACCCAAGAGAAACGTTCGATATGAATTGTTCATAATTCTCCATAATAAATCAGACTGGGGTTTATTAGACCCAACAAATGTATTATTTTCAATACATGAATGGGACCTTGACCTCTTAGAAATAAAAACATTTGGGATATGTCTATCTTGATTTTGATGTATATATTTCAATTCAAAGCAATCAGAAATGATGTGACCTTTTTTCTACAATAGGTTCACGTACGCAGAGACTAGCATTTTGAATTAAATCTCTCAGAGGCTTGCCTTTTAGAATTTGTGCCAGATTGATTTTTATTATGAGTCGTATTAGGCTGAAATACCTTCCAAACAGTAGACTAAAGACTGAACGTTTTGCCTAGAATATGAATTTTATGCGTTAAAGAGTATTTATCGGCAGCAAGAGCAGTATTGTTACATGGATTCAATCTCCAGCTCTTCAATATGATTCTTGACTTCACTATGGGCACAGCTCTTAAACTCTTCAAGTAACACAAGTTGTTTGATATTTTCATAATTATGCTCAACGTTTTGGGCAAAACACTATCTACTGAATAGCTGTTCTTTTTTCTCTAGAAAATTCGAATTAAGTCTGCCCGACTTCGATTTTTAGTTTCTGAATTTTTGCCGATAAGCCACAGGGACTAATTCATAACCCGGTAATATGCACTACTAACCAATTCATAATCCAAACTCTCTTGTACTGACAGGATATGGTAAATATCATTAGCTTTACCAACTATTACACACTGCAGTGACTGAACACAATAATCCCTTGGCCATTTCAAATTTTCTGCAGCTGTTGCAAAACGAGGAAAATATTTGTCTACATTTTCTCTAAAAGGGGCACTGCCCTAATATTTTTTATAATGTTAAAGTTTAAATCTGTATGTGGAAAGGTATAATGCTTGCCACTTGCCAACCACTATTCTTTCATTCTAAGCTGATATACTCTTTCATCCTTCTCTCTTTGTAACTACATCTGTCTGTTTCTCTCATTCTCCTTCTTCTCTTTATCTTGTCTTTCTTTTACTTTTATTAAAATTGTAATTGTTTATCTTTCTCCCTCTCCTGTCTTTCTATTTCTACCTCTCCTGTATCTCTCCCCTCTTTTCCAAATTGCAATTGCAATTGCTTCTCTTGCAACCACATTTGTTTATCTTTTTCTTCTTTTTGATACTAGAGCCTCCTTGGCAGTACTTCCATTTTAATATAATTTTTATTTCCATTGCTTTAACGTCAGCCTCTGTCATAGACGTACTGACTGATGCTTTAAACACCTTTATAAAAACACGTTTCCAAATCTAATATTGGATCAAAATATTTGTAATTTATCATTTCGTTAGAGAAGATTTTCCTTCAGCAATATCGTACTTTCTGGCAAGTTCAATCAACTCATCTCTCTTACATCTATCTAACTGCTGTTCAGTTGGATTAAAAAGTAAAGTTTACACTTTTGATGACACTGTACATGAAAACATGTTGTGTTCACTTTTCACTTAAGATTTATTTTTAAAAATTGTAAACTCGTACTGGGAATTTATAAACTAGAGAAATTTTAATTTCAAAATAAAATTCTGAAATATCTAGCCAATCTTCGTATATCCTAGACGAACCCCAAATTTCCTTTGCTACGTGACAAGGGCTCGTACACAGTAACAAAAAAAGAGTGAAAGCCGACAAGCTTTTTATATTTTAACAAAATATTTTTTTCTCTAGACAACAATGTACAAATTGGTAAATAGGACTGACAGTCAGTGAATATAAACCAAAATTTGATCATTAAGAATGAAAACTCAAGACCTATCACTAAATAGTCTTATTATAATCCAGGTTTGAGTCACGACGACGTACAAATATGGAAGTCGATAAGGTCAGATCTAGTCTAATGTATGATTAACAGTAAATCCCCACTTGTATCACAGTCGTTGTTTCCGAATATTTCCAGATAGAATTTCATTCAATATTTTTAAGAATTGTTTTAATAGAAAAGTAAACTTGTTGAATTTCAGAGGAACAAATTATAAAATTCAAACATCGGACGAAGAACAAACAGTCCTGGCAATACATTAAAGACAAATACACCATGCACATTCAATGCCTTGAATGAATGTCTGAAAAGATATATGGAATGCGTATTTAAAACCACAGACTTCGTTTCATATCTCACCAGATTTGTCATGTGGTCTCTTACTACACTAATTTTGGCACGTCCGCCAGAGTCACCCCACTTAAGAACCAATCATGGATAAGATTTTTTACACACAGTGATCACGCAAATAATGTATACCCCAAATATTGACCAATCATTTTAACTTCCTATTAACTCTGTTACATAGGGTAAGACGGACTAAATGATAATTCTCACGTAATACATCTTTTTGAATAAACAAACTTTGTCTCATTAAAGAAAAAAAGAATACAGACTCCGAGAAAAATATTCATTGCAATTAAATGCAATAAATCAAAAATGTAATAAAATGAATTTTAAACCTTACACGCAAAATAATTGAATCACATATACGAATATATATATATATATATATATATATATATATATATATATATATATATATATATATATATAGATATATATATATATATATAAAGCTGATCTGACTTTTATTTGAAAACAACATATTTCATAATCTATGTAAGTTATTCTAATATTTCTCAAATATTTTAGATAGTTTGAATGTGTTATAAAATATCTAATATATTTAATTAAATAATTTATACATATTATAAGATATAATAAACTGTTTTGCGATGTCGTAGTTAATTTTATAATATAGTTAATTTATTTTCCAAATTGTATACAATTTTTATAATAATTAGTATATTTTATTTGATATTTGTATGATCAAATATAGTTCAGATATCTAAACTATTCTATGACATTGTTCATATTATCTCTTGTATATTTTTAATAATCTTATATTCGTAGGTTAAATATATTCATTTTATAAAACATCTGATGAACATTAAAAAATATTTAGCAAAAATCATGAGATATCTGAATTAATATTTTTAATAAGACAGCTGGTATATTTATATAATTAATCTTATGAAAAATATATGTACAAATAAATTTTTTGATTAGGTATAAATTCATTTACAAAGATTCGTTGAAGTCCATTCGTTTGCTGTTTTGATTGTACTATACGTAAGAAAATATGCGACATTTCCGTCTACTATTGTAATGTTCGAATGATCACTGAGACTACTGCAAGCTTTAATCCATATCGTGTATTTCTTGCTCAGTGAAAAAAATAAATTTGATCTACCATCACGTTAGTCTCTCTATCTACTGTCTGAATTACAAAGGCTACAGACGTATGTTTTCACTATTGTCATAAGTTAAATGGTAAATGGCATGTAGGAAATGAATCAATCATGAACATAAAATATTGTCAACATATTTTCTTTTCTAAACGGTTTGTAGAGGAATATGACAATTAACTTAGTAGCTGGATGTGTATCGCTTACATTGGTCAAGTGTATTGGGATGAGCGGCATTTCGTGTATTGTCAGCCATGGTATTACACAGATTCTAGACTTTTCACTAAATTAATAAAACCGGTTTCCTAACCTACGAGAAATAAATGTCGCACAAAGCAAAGAATCCCTGCTTCAGAATGAAACCTCTGAAGCTAACATAAAACTTATAACAGCTATTTTACGATTAATTGATAGCATAGGCTTGGCTGTACATTAATCTGTTATCATTCTGACACAATGCACTGAATTTGTAAGGTTTCTGATATACTAAAGTGCAATTGAAACTACTTTGATCATATAATAGTACATGTGACCCATCCAAAAACTTAAGATTCAGTCCAAAATGTATTGCCTAGTTGCAATAAACCATTAGGGAATTATCGTTAATATATTGTATTTGTAAATTATGCAAAACGGGACGGGATATAAGATCTCTCAACAGCTTGTAAGCACATCCCCATAAATATATGTTGTTTTTTTTACAAATTAATCAAACATAACATGCAGAAGAAAATGTAAATAATTTTATCAGAAAAAAAACCACAATAAATAAGATTTTTTGACAATCACTGAATAACGGTTGGAAAAAGAAAAAAAATATTCAGGCAAGGAAACAATTATGTCACCCAATCTAGGGAAGAAATATCGTTTATATCGTCATACACCTAAAGTAACTATCAATTGATCATTGTACTATATGCATAAAAAGTTTAGGGTATTTATTTTAAACAACAAAACATTGATATTTAGATTCCAAGGATGGAGTCTCAGTTTAACAGCCTGGTATTGTAAATGCACTTTCAAAATGTTAAAGGTATTCAGTTTTTTTAAGTCGTATTTCAAGCGAGCCACATCAAAAAAGTGTAGAGTTGAGAATCCACATTTTGTGAAGTTCAGGTATTAGAATTTGCTTATTAACTGTGCAATTGACAATATAATGAAATGACTGTCTGCTTCTATCCCAAGGATGAATACGGGATACTCTTTTAATTAATTTTAAAGCAAAACTATCTTGTTCATTTGTCAATTGTTAGCAAGACAGTTGAAAAAATATATTTTTATTATTTTATTTTCAAAACTATTATAATTTAGTATTGTACATGTATGAGTGTATGTATGTATATATGTATGTATGTATGTATGTATGTATGTATGTATGTATGTATGTATGTATGTATGTATGTATGTATGTATGTATGTATGTATGTATGTATGTATGTATGTATGTATGTATGTATGTATGTATGTATGTATGTATGTATGTATGTATGTATGTATGTATGTATGTATGTATGTATGAGAGATGATATTAAAAAGTCTTGTTTTGTTATGTAATATTTGTTTCTTTGAACCTGTGAGCAAATTTTATGGTGATTGATTAACAAAAAGTGCATTCTTTAAACTACCAACACTTGCATGCACATCACGTCTCAAAATGTGGAAGGAGAAAAGTTTATGCTAATGGGCAAAGAGCATACTATACAATCCGGTGCTGATATCGAGGCCGACTTAGATATATTAGATGCACATAACTCTATGTCATATCCTACAAATGTGAAGTGGTTTAATCGCTTCAAACATGGTCACTCATCCACAGGAGATGATCCACGTTTTTGAAGAGTGTTGTCCCCTTTTGATGAGCGGAAACGTGGTTTCTGTGAAGGTGATATTGATGATAATTCTTGTTACACAAACTTCGTCCGCTGTTTGCATAATACTGAAAAATCACTCAAGATCAGAAAGGTATTTTGTGTGTCATAGTTGCATGCGACTGATCGAAAGCATACATTAGTTAAAATTGCCTAACAGCTACTCATCAGAGATGAATTTAGTGATCCCAGACATCTGAATGTGATTTTCGCACAGGTGATGAATCGTGACTTAACTGCCTTACACCCAACTATAAAGAAAATAACGTATGGGTCAGGGAAAATGAGCAGAAAACCTAAAATCGCCTAACGTAGTCGAACTGTCTAGGGATTTTATATACTTTTCTTTCAGATACAGAAAATTCCATTTATCCAGATTCCTGTTCCTGATTTTGGTAGTGTCAAACGCTGGTTGTTTTAAAAGGAATAATATTTATTTAATACCATGTTATGCATTCATGGTCCACAGGCGATAAGTGTTTCATATAGTGGTCAATGTTTTGATATGGTATTCTCACAATTATTGTAAATGTTAACATTTTTAGTCCACACATATGTTGGATACGTGAGCACATCTGGTTAGACATATGACTATCCTAGAGGCGTCTAACTGTAATTTGTCAATTTAATCTGAGTCTGTTTCTGGACATCACTCTCAATGGCATCTGCAGACTATAATGAAGGTGTTATATATGATAAGGAAATTGTATCTTGTAATCACCTTTTATGTGCTGAATTCTACTATACTTAGGATGCTTCATAAATATGTTTACATTATCAAGACAACTAGTGCATATCTTGCTAAGGGTCTGGTCCAACTCTTTATGATTGTCAAGAAAGGTACGTTATTCGCTTCAAAATTGCAATTTGCAACAGAATGTGCCATTACTTTTGCTTGCAAAAACAACGACTTCAGTTATTTCTGGGTTTGAAGTTTACTAAACATTGATTTGACCAGTTGCTTCAAGTTTCTAAGTCCTCGTTGAACATGTATCTAATATCTTGCATACTTCCAGAATGGGTATGATAGTGAAGTGTCGTCCGCAAAAGGAATGTCGATGCTAGATACATCATCAGCAATATCACTGATATATAAAATCAGAGTTAACGATACTGACAATGAAACCTGCGGCACACCAGCTAAAAGAACCTCAATTGCAGATCATGCATTTTTCACAAAAACGTTTGGGATCTATCAGAAATAAAATTTGTAAGACAATCAATCTGATTCTGTTCAATTGCTTTTAAGGTTATATAAAAGACAGCCATGCAAGACATAGTCAAATGCATTTGATGCATCGCAAAATATTAAATATGTCTTCTACACTATTGAGTACTTCGCAGATATTTTGATACATTATCCATGAGCTGGTAAATAACTGAGTAATTTGAGTACAAGAAAAATGATCTATCCTCTCTACGATTTGAAATATTTGAAATATCCTAGATCGTTCTTGCACATTCATGTAAAGACTGCTTTCCTGAGCTGCCAAATATTTCGACGAGAAGGTCAACCTGCATGCATCTCCTATAGTACCAACCCATGGTGGTGTAAGTACATTTGTTTGCTGTAAACGATTGGTTGACAGTTTGCTACGACACTGAACAGAGTACACGCAAAATCAAAAATGGGGGAGGCATCTATTCCTTGTACGTTAGTTTTATTTTTGAGCAAATACTAACAACTTCACGAAATATGGATGATAAAGTTTGAAGCTATAGTCGTCTTGGTGACAGACTGAAAACCTGTACGACCGAGGTTTAAATGTGAACGTACTAATGTTAATAAACCCACCTTTGTTAACAGAAGAATGTACATGTAAACCTGTCCCCAGCTGGCATAATTTTATCCAACCACTGCATCTTCACGCGGTAAATGTCTGATGAAAGTCCAATTCAAAATGAGATTTGTTTACTTCTTTACAATCAAATGTTACAAATAAAATTCTGCAAATATCCGGTCACATAAACATTACAGTAAATATGTGTATTTCTATATCCAGTAATCTACGTTTCGCAAACGTATTGCAACAATGTAATGTTTAGTTATGATGTGCAGTTTCAACCTAAACACTTGGCACTCAGTTGTGCAGGCCAACTCTAACAGACACTGTGCACCGCGTCAAACCAGGCTCGGCTCTAGAATTTTCGGGGCACAATGCAGAATGCAGGGCCCAAGGCAGCAAGCGATGAAAGCGAGGACCCAAACAAACAAACATAAATGCAGTTGCCTCGTCTGTCTTGTCCTACGTCAGGGCCGGTATTAAACAATCACATGCAGTTGACATTTTACGCAGACAAATGTTTTGTCTTTTGTAAATGAATCTGTTTATTTGGATGGGCACTTATTCTTTGACTTATAGTTATAAACAAATGTACAATATACTTCTACTATTTAAACTTTACTGGGATTTTTTTTGACACACAAAAAATGAAAGGGACAGCGTCGTTGAGAATGAATGAAATTATTCGTTCGTCCATCTAACAATATAATTTATATTGAACTATGACTATCTGATAAAAATAAATCTCAAATGCGTAATTATTTAATATTGATTATATGAATCTCATTAGATAATATCCAGGTTTTGCGATCTAAGACTCCCAAAAACTGGACATTATTTAACACGTTTCTTAAATTAAATCGTTACCCATTTAAGATCCTCTCTCTTTCGCTCTCACTGTCTGTCTGTATCTATCTATCTATCTATCTATCTATCTATCTATCTATCTATCTATCTATCTATCTATCTATCTATCTCTGTATGTATATATATATATATATATATATATATATATATATATATATATATATATATATATATATATATATCACCTAGTTACAGATGACATCACTGCTATTGTTTACCTCTCAAAAATGCCCAAAGGTGATTCATATTTCATGCAAAGGAAAAGAACACGCAAAGGTTGAATTGTTTTATCAAGCAATTAATGATGGATACGTAACAAATATTCAGGAAGTTAAAGACTACAAATATTCAGGAAGTTAAAGACTGGTTGTGTGGCGTTAGGACATCGAACTATTTGTTTTTAAGTCTTAGCTATTGTCGATCATTGTTTTGTAACATCTTATATAAATCTATTAGCGTTTGCTGTGACCAATTCTCCGGCAATTTGGCAAATATTACTCAAACATATTTTTCTTCTTCCAGTATTTTGGCTGTCGGGTTCCGAATGGTTCGGTCTGACGAATACAGTTCTGATTGTTCGTCATTTCTCAACTCAATCGTTGTTTCAGTGGCTGCTCTAAATGCTCCTGGCACAACCCCACATTCTTCGGAATGTCTAAATAATTATACAACGACGACAGACAAGGCAACTGCAGCATTAAAAATATGACAAGATATGGTTCCAAACATTCAGAGAAGAAATGTACCGAACCGAAATTTTACGACTGGCTGTCGACTTTATGACCGCATCATGCAGACAAATGGAAATATTATCTGCTCTGTTTTCTGGCTGTAAATCATGTTTCGTACAGAAAGCAAGCTTTCAGTATTCAACTCATCTGTGAAAGCACTATCAAACTTTTGACATTACCACAAAGAAAAGGTTTGGAAACATTGCAGTTCACGCTAAAAGTCAGCCTTCTGACTTGTGAACCTGGGTAATTAATTTTCAATTCCTAAAGATAATTAGATGAAATAGCTTTTGTAAGGGGTGTTTCATTTCATATCAACACTACGTAATATAAACTTGCACATATAATAAGGTTTTGTTTTGGAATCGTGCATCCCTTGTTTACAAAAAAGAGTATCCGTTTGACATAAAGAATGTGAAAATAATGGAAGATATGATATATTTTTTTTTTTAAATCTCTTATGTTTCTCTAATAATATACCTACAAATGGGGTTTAGAGGTTTAACAGCCTAGTACTAATGCCGAACAAAAACATAAGCCGTGCAATTTTAAAGCTAAAGAACTGTAAAAAAAAGCAATGATAAAAATCATCAAAGTAAAATAGTTTCTATATATTCTTCGATCAGGTTGTGTACTTCCTATAACGTGAAATTTTCTTACAAGTTATATATATATATATATATATATATATATATATATATATATATATATATATATATATATATATATATATATATATATATACATACATACATACATACATACACATACAGCGATAGATAGAAATATTTATGAATAATAACCAGTCTATTGTTTGTTGGAAAGTTATAAATTATCTGTCATTTGTGTTCAAGCAAAACTAATGAATTTAACTTGGTTACAAGTGCTGCTGCTAGTAGTAGTAGTAGTAGTAGTAGTAGTAGTAGTAGTAGTAGTAGTAGTAATAGTAGTTGTTGTTGTACGAGTAATAATAGTTATAATAATAATAATAATAATAATAATAATAATAATAATAATAATAATAATAATAATAATAATAATAATAATAATGTTATCATTTTAAGAGGATTAAATATTCAGCATTAAAAATAATCTCCCATGTAATCAATAAATTAAAGCAATAGCATATATGATGGACAAGCTATTCTAAGTTGAAAGAACGTTAGCCTAACGCTTATGCTTTCCTAGTATCTGCAATAAAATATGTACAAAACTAGAAGAAATGAAACATATTCGGACATCATTAAATTCGATTATAGATCTGTTCATTCAATTTATTTCAGATGAGAAAAACAATTAATCCGATGTTTTAATACTTACAGTATTTTCATTAGAAACAGTTGAAGAACGTGATGAATTAATGTTTTTCAACTGCTTTCAGATGAGTTTTATGTACTTTTCACAAAGCATTAAACTAGAGTAATACATTTTCTTACATTAGTTAATAATAAACCTTGTACGATTTCACTACCTTTTATAATTTAGCCAATTTTTATTTTGTTGATGATAGTCACAAGATTTACTAGTATCATTATATCATCAGCCTTCTATTCTGTATGAGCACGTCGCTTCTGGATCTTAATGGAGCCTGTTTATTAAGTAAGGATAACAGAAAATCACGTCAGATCATAGTTTTATCGCATTTTCCGGATTACGTTAAACAAAGGATGCATTCTTAAACCCTGAGGATAGATCAGTAAGGAACAAATTGTTACCAAAAAGGATTAAATGTATGAGTATTGTATTGTTTGACAAACTGTTATTGCTGACCTGATAATGGTCACTCAATGTTGAGCAAGACATAACGGTTTCTGAATGGACTCCGCGTGAGTAGTAAATGTGATCAATCCATGCAGATGTTGACTTAGTTACCCTGATGGTTTATGTTATAATGTTACCAGAGACTTTTATGATTCTGATTCAACATAATTGTTTTAAAATTTGGCGATTATGATATATTCCTGTTTAGACTTGGAGAGTGGTACGTTTAATTTGATCATCCAAAATGTCAATCCAAACAGCTTACGAGTTGAGCTGACTGTAATGTAAACAAATAAAATAAACCTTTTGGATATAGAGAGATCAATGTATATCAATTTAGATTCTAAGGCATACATTTTAAAATATAATCTGCATATGTATTTTCAATGACTGGAAATATAAACAACTTTTTCCTACCAACGATTAGGTGCGCTTATTTTTTTTTTATCTCGAAACAAACTTTCAACAATAATTATGAAATCACCAACAGAATTGTGTAAAATATCTCATATAGACTAAAATATCGATTATGCAAGATGTAGCAATTGTTCATCAAGTTTTTGAGGAACATATATATTTAAATATAAAATAATTAAAACCCTATATTGAACCTTTAAGACCAAATGATGTATATTTGGTTATAACTGTATCAGCAAAGAAATATAAAATTTTCATTACATGGAAGTGATTAGTAACTCCATATCCAGGGAAATTTTTAAATGATGAGGAATGGTGCTTACTGAGATCTGGAGAAAAATTAACACAATCACTATATTTTGAAATGTTAGTTTTAAAGGCGAATATACTTTGAAGTGGATTAGTATGACTATATCACAAGCATGGCATCTAGACTTATAGTCCTGGTAAAAGCTATTTAGTCTGGGGTAAATGGTCCTCAACCTTCACTGATTTCGAGGACGCACATGCCCAATATTTTCATCCGTGATGTTGTTAAATTCCCATTTTTCGATCCCATATCGACACATTACATGCTTTAAAGGAGCTTCAGAAATTATTAGTAATTTGTTGAGGCGAATTGGTTTTTTTTTAAAATATCAGTATTAAGTACTGGTACATATTATTTTGATGTTACACACATATTTGTTATGAATATTCTAAAACTGTTATATGTCATAGAAGAAACTCTGGTATAATAAAAATAATTTAAATTAGTATTCGTTATACAGACAATATGGAAGATGAGGAGAAACAGGCGGTCGAATAAATGGCTGAAGAGGAAGAGGCAGAATATCGTTCTCATATCACGACCACAGTTAACGAGAGTTAGGCCTGATTGGTATGGGGGAAGTAATACTGTAAAACATTAAAGTTGCATCCCTTTCATCCACAGCACGCTGACGCTCCATCAGATGACAGGTCTGCAAATTTAAATTCAAATTGACATCTGTTTGTGCGTTTGAAAACGTCTAAAGAAAAATAACCGTTACTAACTGACATTCCAGTTTTAAAATCGTAGGCGGTGCTGCTCCACTGTTCTTCGTAAGACTGCATCAGACTTGTGGACAAGCCGGTCTTTACTGTATTTGGTCACAAATGTATCCTGGAGTCCTTAGTATTAACGCACTGAAGTATTTACTTTCCCCTTTCCAGTAGAGTACTCCTTTCTTAGAATTAACTCATTTAATTTGCAACATTGGTTATTTTAGAAAAGCTTGTTTATCAAGTGACGTTAATTTATCTCGTCATACTTGTGCTATCAACAAATCAACGCTTTGTCCGGAAGTTTATGTACGACACTTGTTTTCACACAAGGCGAGTCTATTGCTAACTTGATACCGTTGTACGTATTCCCGGCAAAATAAAACTAAAATTATTGCAGAGGAGCATTGATAGCATAACGAAAACTCGTAATAATATATAATATTACATTAAAAAACTAAACTTAGCATTCCTAAAGATTTTCCTATATTTATCATAGTTTTAGTTTATGGACAGATTTTGTCTCAAAGATTAAAATAATCTAACTGGGAAAAGTTATGATAGGATATATAATAAAATTATTTACATGTATTTAAATAATATTGGGTTTAGAATATGTCCTATTTCTAAAACTTAATTGTCCGTGTGAACATGCATAATCTCAATCAGTTTTATGTTGTTCTTGGAATTTCTAAACTGTTTTGCGTCGTTCGTAACTTAATTTAATTAGAAGCACAAATAATCAATGACAGTAGATAAAACATTTCAGTTTCAATTTATTATCAGTCTTACCATTATCAAGGAAATTAGAAAAACAACAATTGGCCAGAATCCTTCATATATCATGACTCAAATAAAACTGAGTTACGTACACAGTTTTCAGCTGTGTGTCACACGTTTATTACATACTGAGCAGCGGGATGGATGCCTGTCATGGCATGAAAAAGGTTTACAGAGATTAAATAGCAAGGTTTTATGAGTGAGGCCTCTGAATGAAAAAGAAAGAATTTGTGAAAGCGATTGTTTTTGTGGTATGTACCTTTGCTTCATGGTATGTACCTTTACTCATTTTACAACTTACAAATGGGATTTTCAACAATTATTTTCTTTATGTGACCATGTGTTGATTATTGGCCACTGCACGAGGGAGTCCTTCAAATCCCTTCCTTACTTTCAAGATATATCCTTAACCTTAAACATAACTCAAAACTTTAACAGTAAACAATAAAACGTAACCAATAAACTTTAAATCTTAGCCATAGTGAGGAATACGTAAACTCAAAAAGGAATTTTCCAACGTTCGTTTACAAATGCTGGTAATAGTGAAACGTCCAAACGAGAACTTGGGCGATATTGTAATTAGAAACAAACTAAAGAGCATGAATAACTTTGTCTAGGCCACTGCATTTGGGAGTCCTTCAAAACTCCACGTTACTTTCTAAAATGTTCTGCCTTACCATAAACCTTAACTTTAAACCTTAACCCTTAATACTTAAACGTAAATCCTAAAACTACACTCTAAACCATAAATCCTTATTCCTAAACCTAAACCCTAAGCCTAACCCTAAATTTAAATTGCCAGGTATCAAAGTCATACCTTTTTCAATAAGGTTTGCCTTGTTCGATCTGAAATAATAAGCTCCATGCAAGCCAAAAGGGAGAAATGTGAGTGTTTGTCCCGTCGACCTTGATGAGAATCGTTGTAGCCGTGCCATTTATCAATAATTTGAATGTTATATGAATCTTTGATTATAATGTGTTCAAATTTTCAGATTTTGTTACTGAGGATGTTGGGCAATTTATTCACAAAGAAAGTCAAGTAGTTACAAGTTGAATTCATTAAATGGATAAAGCCGAAATTAAGAGGCTGCTTTTATATACGAAAGTGAGGCTTAGCCATAATCACTGTAAAAAAAAAATGTTTCAATTCATTGCTGATTTGCTCAGGATATTGTATGTGCAATTAAAATATAAAATCTAACCCCTTCATTCAATTAATGATGGTGAATGAGTTATAGGCCCACTGGTGAAGTCGGTAAACCAATAGGATTGCTTTGATCCAGGGAAAGACGACAACGAACCACGAAACTCATCTAACTCATGCATGCATACAGCCCTACCTAGAGCGCATTAGGATAGAAACAGTGCAATGGAAACAGCTGTCGCCTCTTACAACCAAAATGGTTAACGCTTTTTTTTGTTTCCCGAGTGGAGTTTGTCATCCTATGTGCTTAACCGAAGATGCGGGTGGCTTGGACGGGCATGAGGTATTAAGTTGCAGAACCAGTATTTACCCAACCTTTGGGGCCAAGGCGGACTGCTTATATTTGTGACCAATCGAGGAAGCAGGTGTTTGGGCAACTTTGCTTATCAACTGGTATAATCCAGTAGGTTAGTATATGCATGACAGTGTGTCTCAGTGATCTACTATGTTCAAATACAGGGTTTTCTCGAACTGTGGTCCGATTGTCGCACTAATTGGGTTGATGTTGTTGTTTCAGAAATAGTGCTGGTAGAAAGCTCGTAATAGGTCTATCATTAGTATCAATTATAAGATTAATGTTTTTTTTGGATTGAATACAGGGTAGACAGGGAAACTATTGTACGGTTTGTTTACATGCACATTTTGTATATTGTGAATTCATGGTAAATGGGACTTAACTCAGTGAAAAATAATCAATATAAGTCTCAGCAGTTATCCCTCCTTTATCAGTCAACATTTTACAGGATCATACCCAGTTTTCAGTCATAAAATTAACTTGCAAGCATTTAACACCAATTCCCCATTTGACACCCCCCTTAACAGAGTCGGTAACAATTTTCTATTATTCGGTAAAGGCTTGATTCTATTTACCAATTGTGCAGCCACCTGTCATTCATTTATGAAGAGGAGATTGAAGTTTTAAATTGCCTTATGTGACTCCGCATCAGCTTTACCCTGTAGCTATTAGCATAAATATTCATAAACATGTTTCAAGATTTTTCAGGTTAAAAGAATGTATCATAGACATTGCTTTAGCTGATTTTAATTGAATAGAGATGAATCCATTTAGATTTTATAATCACTGTTAATGGTGTTCAGTATTGATTGCTCGCTGAACTTAAGTCAGATATAATTGCAAAATGAGTACGCATGGCTTTAATTACAAACGTATTGTTTATGTGAATAAATACCTTTTAGCAGCTCTTTGTTTCCAGGATACAACCCTTTTGGATTTGTTTGATAAAACACGACAGTGGACCATAGAACTCAACTTGCTAGTCCATGTATAAAGCCATGTAGAGTGTGCATTAGGAAGAAAAATATGATATGAAAAAATGGCCATAATCTGGTCACTTGAAAGACCTACTTTACTTGTGTTACACGCGAGTTTTCCTACGTGTGTATATCATACAAAAAAGCAATTGAGGAGGCATATTTGGGATGGTTTATGTTATCAGCTGCTGAGCTTATGTCTGATCCTGTCCGACAAGTTGGGCATAGAGAGACGTGTCACCCTTGGTACAAACAAAATGCTTGCAAGCTGAACTTTTTCCAAAGTGTAGGTGTGTCATTCGATATCCTATGCTATACAATATTAATCTATTGTGTTTTCTGAAGCTATGGACAAGATTATCCAAATATTTACGTTTGTGTTTCTATTTCAAATTTAATATGATTATCATGCCTGTATGCACTCAATTTTTTGGTGTAAACCAATCTCTTTGAAATAAATAGATTTAAGCATGTTTATAATCATTATCCTAACGTTTAGTATACACTCATTGACAAAAGTTAGCTATGTAATATGTTTACATAATGATCCTTACCATCTACAATCATAGGCAAAACAATCAAACACAGATAACACAATATCCATGCAGTTCTAACCCAAAGTATTTTGAGGTATGGGCAACATAATCAGAACTCTATCACAATGATAAAAACTCATTTCTTTTAAATTTGTTTCAATGAATAAAGATTAGTTTTTGCCTCTTCAAAATCCTTTCATAAATTATATTTAAAATTCGAAACATAGTCAAGACGTGTATCTTAGACCGTTCATTTGAATGAAGTTTCTCTTTTAATAACTTCAATGGTCCACAGACAATATGTCTAAGTCTAATAATACTGAAACAATCCTGACTACCTGTCAACTTTTATTTTTATAAAATACATTTGCATAAATCATTATTGTTTGGGATAATATATAATCTCATTTTATTGTTTACATTCCATTTTGTTTGAAAGTTGTACTTCTGTTTCCAAGGCAAATAACAGTGACTGTAACAACTTTTGCTTGATATATGATCCTTGTAAAAAGAAATGTAACTTGATACAATATGTAAATCATATATCATTTGCTTAAATATTTATTATCAGGTGAAATATTTATGAAGCCCAGTGACAGTGTGTGCAAGATTTTAAACTGTCTTCACTTACCTTCTATTCTGAGAAAGAAATAGGCAATTGCATCCATTTTCTCCAGGATTAGGTTAATATTCATGTAAATTCATAATTTTTCGTCATAAGTGTGATGAAACTGTTCATCATCAATGTTGAATATTTGTATAAATGATATTGAAATAATTGCTATTTTTATCGTTTGAAATTGGGCGCCATTTTTACTATTATGTGCATTGGGCGTTCAGCTTTCCACTAGGAGGCACTAAAGTTAATCTTTCTGAATTCTTCCATATTTAGTCATATTTGTGAAAAGTTTGTCCTGAATTTCCCTAATCTGTACCCAAATCCTATAAATGTGTTGAGATCCGCCGTTTTCACAGTTGTGGTTTTGCTGGACTCAATACTAAACAGGCCGAACAAAAGTCTCTTGTAATAATTTAAATTATCAATACAATAACAAGGTACTATTCACTACCGATATATTAAATTTAGTATTCATAATGACTATAATGTTAGACTGAAGTTGATTCAACGTTAATTTCTCAGATATATCAGATAAAAGTTCCCATACACGGATAGATGTATGTATTGTTACGACCCTGTAGATAGAGTATGTGTGTTAAGGAATCAGTTTTGTATAAATCTTTTTATTTCATTATATTAATATCGTCTAACATGTTTTTGATAAAACAGTGTTTTTAATTGAGTCGTAGATGTGACCCAGGTGAGCACGTGTTGTGTATGATAACAAATTCATTACAAATAAACATTCAGGAATAGCTAGAAGAAACGATTAGCTGATACTGGGTTAGGCTTTCCTAAATGTCCAGAAGTATTGCGAAAGTGCATGTGTCCGCGTGCGCGTGCAATTCAAACAACGCATTAGCTTCATTTATATGCTTGAGTTTTTTTGTAAATCGTACACAGTCACGGACAGTCAGTCGTAGGCAGGAGTCAACAGTCAACCGTCGTAGTAGAGTCATACACAGTTGAAGAGTCGTACAGTCAGTTATACAACTTCTAATACCTTAAAAAAATGTATTTTTGTGCTAGAAGAAGTTGTCTCTTAGTATGCCTCCGTAGAACAACATCTCTTGTTAAAGGAGCTATTTATCGGATGTTAATGGGTCTACCTTACTCAGTGTATATCACAGTTCATGGGACATGTATGTAGATACATAAATCTCTGAATAATATATATATATATATATATATATATATATATATATATATATATATATATATATATATATATATATATATATATATATAACAGAATTTTTGTGAGTTTACAATCTGAAACATGACATCTGAGGTCCTTGTCCCCAGAGAGAGAGAGAGAGAGAGAGAGAGAGAGAGAGAGAGAGAGAGAGAGAGAGAGAGACGAAAAGGGTGCAAGTAAAACTATTAATATACTTATATAAATAAATTATTGTTATCAGATGTTACTCGGACTAATCTACTCAACGTACACAATAATAACTGATATATGCATACTGCTCTCTCTCGATAAGCTCATGATTCGATCTGAAATAATAATAATAATAATAATAATAATAATAATAATAATAATAATAATAATAATAATAATAATAATAATAATAATTTAAGAATAAATACTATTTCGGTTGGCATTAAGGTCTGAATTACACATTTTGGAATATTTTATTATGGTATGTAATAACACTGCAGTTATAAGACGTAAATTACTGTTTGCTGCTTGACTGAAGTTACACAATGTGAAATATTGTTATTGTTGGTAGCTAGAATGGAAAGAAGGTGAATATTATTAATGTTTGTTGCAAGACTGAAGTTACACAATGTATACTATTGTTATTGTTAGTAGCTAGACTGGAAAGAAGGTAAATATTAATAATGATTGTTGCAAGACTGAAGTTACACAATGTATAATATTGTTATTGTTGGTAGCAAGACTGGAAAGAAGGTGAATATTATTAATGTTTGTTGCAAGACTAAAGTTACACAAACTGGAATATTTGTATTGTTTCTTGCAAGACACGAGTTACACATATAAGATTATTGTCAATGTTTGTAGCAAGTTACACATCATTAAATATTAGTAGTGCATATAACAAGATTGGAGTTGTACAATTGAAGTATGGAATAGATCTACGGTATAGTAAACGCTTTATTCATATCAGACATTTAGTCTAAATTGTATACACTTAAATTTCGTAAGCAGTCATCGTTGTCGTCGTCATCATCACCACCACCACTACCACCACAATCATCATCATCATCATCATCATCATCATCATCATCATCATCATCATCATCATCATTATCATCATCATCATCATCCGTTTTGTTTAACAACTGTAGAAAAGCAGTCAACACGTATACTTATAATGTAAAGTAAACAAGTTAGAATTCATTTTTACCTTACGTAAGGCGATATTTTAATAACAAAAGCATTTATCAAAATGTCTTGTTCAAGGATGGAGATTGAGTGCTACATTTGCTTCATATAAATAATAGAAAAAAGGTCTCCTATAGTAGGGTTTGACTATTCAAGATAGCTTTTTTGATGTTCAATATTTATATTTCAAACCAGGTTGTAATAAGTTGCAGGTAACCTAAAGGTTTGACCAGGCCATGCTAATTGCCAGGTAGTATTAGCTTCTGTATTCCAAGACATGTAATAATTTGCAGGTTGCTCAAAATTTTGATATTTCAAAACAAGAATCCACACAGATCCTCACAAATACATGCGCAAAAGTATGTCTGTTGAAAGCCTATCGTATCAGAAATATCTGTTACGCATTTCTGTGAGGATGTGTTATAAGACTACATATATACCTCAAGATATGGACCGATGTAATCGTAGTCTGCGTCATTGGTGTGCCTACCACTCTCCTGCGCGTGCATATAACCGTCATCTAACCCTTGGTCCTGGTGACGAAAGTTGCCCTGTACATAGTAGTTATAATAATTGATTTCAGTGAAGTTCTGAGGACATTCATTATTACTTTAATTATTAGAGGAAAAGGAAACATCATTAAAGATACCTGCATAGTTCGAATAAACAAAATAAGAAACATGAAAATACTAGACAGATTAATGGATGGGTATGTGGAAGGATAGATAGATAGATAGATAGATAGATAGATAGATAGATAGATAGATAGATAGATAGATAGATAGATAGATAGATAGATAGATAGATAGATAGACAGACAGACAGACAGACAGGTAGGTAGGTAGGTAGGTATGTAGGTAGGTAGGTAGGTAGGTAGGTAGATAGATAGATAGATAGATAGATAGATAGATAGATAGATAGATAGATAGATAGATAGATAGATAGATAGAACTCACTGACAAATAATAGAGCGTGATCTTGAATCGTTATGGTTTTTAGTAGACTGAATAATATAAATATGGTAATTGAAATTAAGAATTGCTTTTGAGATTGCACTTTTAGCATTTTATTAGGAAGAAGTTAAATCAAGACCATACATTTGCAAAATGCCTGCAATAATTAGCATGGCGCTACATTTTCCTGCTGCTGTCTGTGTATGAATAAAGGAGACAGAGGAAATTATATCGAGACAGACGGAGAAACGATCAGTATCTGGGTTGAAAAGTAGATAGACACAAACTTAGTCTGACTTGAGATGCCCCACATATATAGAGTTGTGAATCATTGATGGTTCATATAAGCTTTTAAGAGTACAGAGAATAAATAAGTAAATAAATAAATTATCTTTAATTTTGATAATTTTAAAATCAAACATAAACTAAGATATTACTATGAGCGAATATTAGATGGTTCCACAAGCTTCACAACCACTACTCATATTCCTCCACCGCTTCCTGACTTACCCTTCCATCAGAATATCCATATGGATATCTTCTTAAAGCTGGATTAAGGCTGATGTATCGTTCATACATGACTGGAACGACTTTTTCAGGTCTTTCTTCAAGATGCAAACTACATGTTAGATATAGATCATTAATAATGATATTGTCAAAGCGATTTTTATGTACAAAGTACATAAAGTATCAAGATTTTCAAAACAATTAAAAATCTCTATATTTTTGTTACTTGATAATCTTTTATTCTTAATTAATGATTTTATTCCTAATTGTACTTATAAGTTTTAATAGAGCGCAGCGTGTTATTATCTGATGAAAGTACTTAATCTGTAGAAATTTCAGTCTGGTTTTGTTATCTTTTTATTCCAAATGAGGAAATTGCTTTGAAACAAGACAATGCATAGTTGATGGACACCTTCTCATCAGTAGACCAAATACAAACTGCTCTCTACACGATACAATAAATTAATAATAAGTGTAGATTTCGAAATGCTCATAAGCACCAATCACTTTTAACTATACTCCTACGGAGCATAGGCTTCCTGTTGAGTAAACATTAAAGTTTCTTGGAATGGAATTCTCTAAAAATGCCTCTTCTAAACGGCACTTTGACAAGAGGGTGTAAAATGAGAAGAAAAATCACGATTTACTGTGCAGCAACCATTAAATCAGCAAAGAAGAAAGAAGTAGAGCAGATTAGTTCTCGCACGTACGACTTCGCCTTGAGTACTGCTCAACCATGTGGAATCTATATAACAAAAAGCAGATAAATAAGATAGAGATGGTTCATATATAAGCCGCTAGATACACTATAAACTGATTCAGAAATACTAGAAGCCTCAGCGCCATGTTTGATCATCTCCAGTGGAAATAACTTGAATCCATCGCACACTAAGGCCAAGCTAAAAATCAAAGACAAGACAGTGAACAACCCAAAGAACATACCAGCAGACAAATATTTGTCCCGGGTGTATACTCAAACTAGCGCAAAACACACAAAGAAATTCCTACTTAGGTCAATGGAAACAAACTGTTTCAAGTTCAACTCCTTTCCACACGCAATAAGGACTTGGAACAAATTAACCATCAACAATTACATAAGTTCTTGTCTTGGTATCTCACAAGCGAGATATTCCCAACATCTGGTTTTAACGTAGCAGTCAGCTAAACGTTAGGCCTAGTTATTTTCAGGGCTGACTGATACTTTTTCACTTATTTGTACCTTTACTTATATTACTTTTCTGTTTTATCGCCATCTTCCCTCAAATACTCTTGCTTCATAGTTGAGTTTGACTGCGTCAACGTATTCATAGATAGATCCTTTTCTTGTGCACTCTTTATCAAAATCATTGTTATAACTAGATATATGATGTAGCTGCACCTTCGTTATTGGTGTATTTGTTACGTTTGCCTTTTAGTGAAGCTAGTTGTCTGGTATACTATATTTGATAATTGTGATACACTTGTTATAAGGTATAATACATACGGAGGTGGTCAGCATATATCAGATTACATATTTCCCGTGACGTATGGGCTGATCATCTTAAATGATTGCGAAAATATCATAACCTTTTATGTAACGAAGTTGGTGCGTAATGAATAGTTCATGTAACATAGAATACAAGTTATCACTAATAATTCATAGGTTTTTCAATCTTTCAATATTTTAGTCGTTTTTTATCCAGTCTGCGAACAAATTTATCTATATTCCATATGCAGTAAAATTTAAGTTTTGATTGAGCAAGGTTACACTTTAGGGAGTACAGACAAATTGATTGAACAAAAATGTAAATGCTTCATATGTAAATGATTTTGAATTTGTATTTGAGCGGTGAGATAAGCTGTTCGCGAAAGGATAGCATGGTCAAGTTGTCACAGAAGTATATGTTCCTAATATTTATGCCTTGTGAACGAAAATGTACTCAGTTTCTGTTATCTCGTATAGTGTTCACGTAGATTGGATTATTTTCATATTTACCTACATCATTATTTCTGAGTTACGTTCAAGGTCATAGTCGTAAGCAGTAAAAATGATTTTGGATGGTGGATTGCAGAACAATTTGGGGTTAAATGTAACCCGTATGCTACTGTCCATTAAGACGTTGACTTGGAAGGAAGAAATTGGTTTTAATAGCAGTGAAGATAAAAGCTTTGGACTAACGAGTCTATAACGAATTCGGAGACTTTTAAGAGATCCTTCCGCAGATTAGGAGGGATGGGCTAATGTTTTATGGGTTTGTTGACAACAAATAGAAATACGTTATATACATTGACTGATTTAGAGATCTATCTATCTATCTATCTATCTATCTATCTATCTATCTATCTATCTATCTATCTATCTATCTATCTATCTATTAATCGTATCAATAGCGTGATTTCAAGTCTAGTGCTTTGAACACTCCAATTATTTGTTTGTAGGCAATATTTATATTTTGTATTGTATCATGTTACAATTGCAAAGCTATGAATAATTTTGTATTTGTGTATTCATTTGTGTTACGAGTCGTATATTAAGATGGAACATATTACAATTTTTTGTATAGTAGTCTTTATGCAAGTTATTCTTTGCATTTATAGGATGTACTACTTGATAATAAATCAAATGTTTCTACCAACATATGTTTAAATGATACCAAAAACACTGTGCATTACGAAGTCGTTCCCACTGATTTAAACATTATTTTTCTAATTTGTTAATATGTTACTCACACGTGACTAATGGTGTATTTTTTCTTAAGTCGTTTACGCTTTAGGTTGATAACACACACAGTTGAGATGAAAACTAGAAGAATCCCGCCAACAATTGAACCTGCGATGATGAGATAAAGATTCCTTTCTTGTACTGTCACTATTTCTGTCTTCATCTCACATCGCTGGCCAGAATACACAAAATTGTCAGAAAAAGTACACCTGAATATATAAAAATAACAGACCTTGAAAGGCTTTTTCTGAGTAGAAGTGTAAGATGTGAAGATTGTCTGATACTGGGTTTAAATGAAACTTTGAGTGCTTTGTGAATTGTATTACTCTCAGAATAAAAACATGCGGAGGGCACCGGACGGTTCTTTCAGATGCATCAAGTCTTCAAAGGTAATGGGACTGGCATCATAACTAATTATGACTAATGTCCAGTGTATCATTGTTTGCTCAATAGTAACTCTTTTGAAACAAATACGCAGAAATTTCTCAATAGTCTCTTCATCGTGGCGAATGGGAAATATGGATATAAACTATCTTTCCTATCAATCACTTTATCTTCAGATTTGCACATTTAGCTCTGCCTTTCTGACATTTCTCTACGTACAGCCATATAGCATTCATAGAATGACATTATCAAACTCTATAAGTTTCCGATTCTTATTAACATAACACTCCATAAGGTATGTTCAATGATCTTTATACGTCTTTTTCATATCCTTTGGGGTTCGGTTAAAGTACGTAGCGATAAGATCGTTCAAAAATGTATATAATGAAGTTTTCAATTACCCAAGAAGAGTAATTTTGCTTTGTTATTTGTTACGGAGTGTTTCTCTGGTTTTATAAGGCAATTCTAACTAACACACACACGCACACACACACACACATATATATAAATATATATATAAATATATATATATATATATATATATATATATATATATATATATATATATATATATATATATATATATATATATATATATATATATATATATATATATATTTCCATTTAATAATTGTTTATCGAGTATTTATGGATGTCATATGCTTTTATACCTGCATTGGACATCATGACTGTGATGTCCAACATAGCATTCCCCATTGTTTTGACACACAGAGGAGTTACAGCGATCTATACATAAAATAATTGACGTAGACGCAATTGCTGGCTTGCAGTAGTATCCAAACGGACACAAATTTGCTGAGGCGAGGGAACATTTGTCTCTTGTCTTCAGATGTTCTGAAAGTCAAATGAAAGTACTGAATACTGTACAATATACATTCATCTGAATATCATTATTCTAAATGAGTTATCTTTGCATAATTCTGTTTAGAACATCTAAGTATAATATGATATGCAACATTTATATTATGTGACCCTGTTGTAAATGTAGCAGAGGTTTCACTTTGTAGCATGCAATATTACGTTTCTGAACTACATATGGTGAAATATTCACTGTGTAGCATGATAGGGTCTACATGTAGTTAATCATTTACTATGTAGTTATAGGTTGCTGTATTTGTATGGGAAAATACAAACGAGTTTTTCGGATGGATATACTGCACGACATTAGCAGTGCAGTATATCTATCTGACAAAGCGAATTCATATTTGCCAATACAAATGCAGCAACCTTGTTATTAGATGCTCATTTTTTATTCCTCCCAAGGCATGAATATATAAACAACAAATAAGCAATAACTAAATGTATGCCGTATTCCAAACTAAATATATAAGCATTGATGGATCATTACACAACATTAATCATGAGCAAATAACTCCTTCCAGGTAAATTTGAGGTTGGTCGCGCACTTAACATAAGTTTCGAAAGAAAATGGCGTTTGATCTACTTAAAATTGAAATTTGGAGTAATATTGTTAATGAATACGCATTGCAACAACTTTTCCATTTGATCAGGAATGAATGCGTTTTGGTATTTGTGTCGATTCAACTCAAGCTTGTGATTATGGTCTGGATTTATCCATATATATTGACTTGCATTGGATTCCAGCAGCGTCTGCCATTTTAATGAATTGAAGTGCGTTGGTATCGGCATGCGTGCTTATTCTCTGTCATTCAATGATTCAGATCATAATGTGGGAACATTATGAGACTTTTCCGTTGAAAACATCGAGAAGATGCTGTGGAATTTAATGTTTATTTCAGTTTGAGTGCAGAAAGGAGGATGCAACTGCACTTGGAATATTAAACTCAAAATTACAGTACAATTTCAATATGTGTAATCATCCTTAAGAACCCATGACATGGCTAACGTAATTCGCTATGAAGGTAGATATTTTGAGGATATTCAGGATGTAAAATTGTAAGTATTTATTTTACCATTTTTATTACCAGCTAAAGAAGACAGTTTATGTGTATTACTTGCATGTTATTTTGAAGACCCTTGGCGTCTATAGCTAGCCTAAATCTAAAACATTGTATCAAAAATAAAAAAGTAACGTGAGCAAGGCAGTTTGTATGAGCCAGTCAATGAAACATTCGCTGGTATGCGGCAGTCCATGAAATATCTGCTTTATTTCATTCATAAAAAATTGTTTACGTTAGAAAATAGTTCCTTTGAACTGAGCGCGAGTAGAACAATATGAAGGTGTGCAATATCGGTAAATAGTAAACGACTATGATAATGTAAAGTTAACTGAGTTACAAACGAGCATATAATAACATAATATCTTGTCTGACCTACATGTAAATATTTACGAGAGTATCTACTTTCAGATTCCGACTCACACAGCAAATAGTGCCCAAAGGCATTATGTAAGCTGTGTAAGTTGGCAACAAATATTTTATACCACAATAAACCGAACAGAAATAACATTACCACTTATAATTGTAATTCGTTCAAATGGTATTGATTCTCTTATTCTTTTTATTTTGTTTTTCCAACGATATTTTGTATACGTTTTAAAGTCATTTTTAAAGGTATTAATTCTTATTGAGGGCTTCTGCTACGTAGCAATTTAAAAAACAAGGAAATTATTTTCCAATAATGTAATAACTAGTCCCAGTGAAATTGTCTTAGCCACACTTTCTTCCTGTTGGAACGTTATTGTTTTTTCAAGCCTTGTCGATGAAGATTTTTCATTTTGAGATAAAACGATAACATTTGTTATTTAATTTTGTCAAATTTAAATTATTCAATGTCCAAAATGAAACATAAACCCTACATTTTTATTTTTTTATAATGGCATATATTGTGTATGACTTCTGTTTCAATATTTACATTAATCACATTGCAAGAGACTATTTATTGTAGCTGGTAAAAAGTAGTTCTCAGTACAGTTTATACAAAAATAAAGGCACCTCGGCCTGATCACATGCTTACATTATGATCAATAGAAATCTACCATACATTTGCCAATGAAAGCAAAAGCAATTACATCCAAATATTCACTATGTATCATAATACCTTTCTGATGTAAATGCAACCACATTTTCACTAAATAGCATGATATCTTGTGTGACCTTACTGTAAATGCAGTCGTATTTTACTTTCTAAAATTTTGTATATACCGTGTTAAGCATAGTATTCATATATGTTACAATTTTGACATAACACCGGTTAAAATAAATATTTTCAAGGTCCAAGACACGAGGCCCGAGGACAGGGTATTTGATTTGGTTCAATATTCGCTTTGCATCATCTTGATCGTGTACATTCCATTGATTCCGTCAGATGACTCAACGCATAATTTAGAAATTAGTAAGTAAATTAAATTCCACCAGAATATAGCATAATTATTTGTTATATGAACAGCAAATGTTAAACATACTATTAGCTAATAAACAAGATAATATGAAACATTATGTTTTTGATTAAGCTCCATGAAAATTTCAAATAAAGCACCGATCTAAAAAAGAGAGATTGACTCTGTCATTTGATGTAGTCTCACTTTTGCTTTGTTTTGTTTTTCTGTAGTTTAATTTTTATGTTTGTCTATTTGTATATGCGTTTCTATTTCAGACAAGTATTAAGAATTTATTAATATTTACCCAATCTTCTTGTCATAGACTCATGTGTATATGCTGTGTTAACAGGAACGCCGGCGACACTGCTTAAATTAAAGACAACTTTAGACTTTATTTCCTCTGTAACCATGGCAACATCAACAGTACCGAACACATTTGCTGAGTAATCCACTATGACTGATCCACGTCTACAAATGTAAGATGATGCAGCAAACGTCAACTATTTTCTCAATTAATTTAATTAATACGCGTCGAAAACATGAAAATGAGGTTGACTTTTTAATGAAATATATAGAAATGACTAAAATATTTATCTTCAGGAAAGTGTGTGTAACTAATGCATCAGACATGTATAGTAAAGCCTCAGTTGTATTATATTTCAGTCACATGGTTTTGAATATATCCTTTGTATATTTGGATCGTAATAAGTCTGATATAGAGATGCACATATACCAACCACAATATTATAAACATTTTCGCACATTATTTGGAACTCAAGTCAAAATCCCTCAAAAAGCTATACAACGAGAGAGAGAGAGAGAGAGAGAGAGAGAGAGAGAGAGAGAGAGAGAGAGAGAGAGAGAGAGAGAGAGAGAGAGAGAGAGAGAGAGAGAGAGAGTGTGTGAATACATTAATAATAATTGTTAAGTAAAGACGTTAGAAAAAAGAAATAATTTTAATAAATTTTTAATTTTATATTGAAAATATCAGATTAAATATGTCCTTTCGAAAGTTGATCTGTTATTTCCTCCAAATGAAGTTTAGGTTAAAACATATGATTAACCAACGTACTGTAATTTTAGATTTCTTATTTTCATAGCGTAATAGTGATTTTAACTGAGCCATAAATCACTTAATCAAGAGCTGAAACGCCATAACAAAACTTCATGACTATGTAAAAAAAGGTGTTCATAAAAATAGAATGTTTACCTGAATCGTAAAATGTCGATTGATTTAAAACCTTTGAGGTTTTTGAAGATTTCTGTTAGCTGAAAATAGAACTTTAAATTATTTATTACTTCCTTGCCATAATATGTAAGATGCCTGACAAGTTAATACTCTCCAACAAGATTATGTACATATAATTTAAAGCTCGCAATAAACGATATATTGTTTTTAACAAAATTTGAAGTGAACATAAGTTGAATTTTCTATGCAGTTTGTAGTATCAATAAAAAAGTATTTTTTCTTTTTTATTAGATTAATTCAAAATGACGACATTAAAGAATGTGGTATAGATCACCTAGTCACAAAAGACTATAACTTCAAAAACATTCCTGAAACACAGGGCTGTGCATGCATAAATATATATATATATATATATATATATATATATATATATATATATATATATATATATATATATATATATATATGCATGCAATAAACTGACTACGAACAGTACGAAACTAGTAACTAACTAGTTACTAGTTTCGTACTGTTCGTCGTTAGTTTATTGCATCTATTTTAATTAATCCCTGACACACGTGATCCCTTGGTGGATCCAGTAAGCTTGAAAGGGCTGTTATTCGCCATATGATTTGTATTCTTTATATATATATAAATATATATATATATATATATATATATATATATATATATATATATATATATATATATATATATATATATATATATATACACACACACACAATTAATACTATCATACTGGTTAGAGAATTATAATTCGTATTCTACGGAGTTTCGAAACCAGGTCTGCGAGTAAATGGCACCCATCGCCTGCCTGCACACATTAGCACATATCCCGAAGCACGCATCAACAAAAAATGATGGCTCTGAATCGGTGTTTGATGAATTCGTGAGTAGCAGCCACAATCGCTAGACGACCTAGTGATTATTTCTCATATATGTGCAAATTCGCTCCAGATTGATATTAAAGAAATCAAGGTATATAAGATTTTTATCTTACAAAGAATTATAAATATATACCAAATAGAACAGAAAGTGCTATCCCTGTATTCTGTAGAAGAATGAGTGAAAATAGTAGGTAGAATTATATATATATATATATATATATATATATATATATATATATATATATATATATATATATATATATATATATATATTATTATTAATGAATTATTCCATCTTCATGTTTGACTTTGATCAAAATGACAGACGGTCGGATGTACACAGAGCTTGAGCTTGATGTATGAATGTACAAAATATACACATAACGAAAACGTTTGCTCAAATTGAGGGTATACAGGAGAAGACCTATCTAAACATATAATAAAACAAAATGGTAACAATTGTATAGTCTAACGACCTTTACCTTAAAAGGCAGGTATAAATAATTGTGGGTCCTGACTTTAAATGAAAATAGTTAGGGTAATGTTCTAATTACCCGAGATCTACTTCATTTGATGAAAACTATGGATTTTGTAGTATACACGAAAACTATCCCTAATTTAGTAGATTTTACCACTATGATTATTTTAGTAGACATAATACTATCTGTGCACGAAAAATATCAGTATTTTTGTCTCCATGATTACTATTAGTATTTTGTTGTTCATCAATACTATTGGCATTTTAGCATCGTTAAATCTGTTAGTAGTTAGTATCAGAGAAAACTATCAGTACGTAGTATTCATGAAAACTATAAGCATTTTAATTACAATGCATTTTAAACTAATTCACAATATTTGTATTATTGATTTTTGTCATTATTTTTAACACGATTAAACATAGATGAAGTCATATGGAATCTCAATATTTGCAACTGCATGGCCAACCATGTGGCGCCAGTAGTAGGGGAAAATGAGGGTTTCGGCCCACTTTATTTTTTTGCCCTCCAAACAAGTATAAATTATAGTCCTAAATTATCCCCCACCCCTTTTTCCAAAATAGTGAAATGAGGGTTTTGGCCCACCCCCCGCCCACCCCCCACCCCCACCTCTCCCCCACCCCCGCCAAACCCTCATTTCACTATTTTGGAAAAAGGGGTGGGGGATAATTTAGGACTATAATTTATACTTGTTTGGAGGGTAAAAAAATAAAGTGTGATGAAACCCTCATTTTCCCCTACTACTACTATGTAGACAGGTATTTTGTAACCAGACAAAACAACAGGTGTTGGAATGCGATAAGCTCTGTCAACAGAAGTGACGAATTTGTTAGAACAGCGTATGTGTGGAATATGATTATTCTAAAGACGGCAAATAGGTTTTACCACAAATTTTTTATCAGATAACAGGATGAAAATTAAACTGTGCATTAGAACGTTTCATTTAACAAGGTGGAAATTAAACTAGCATTAGAATGAAAATGATATTATTTTAGTTATATTATATCTTAAGTTTAGATAAAATTTTATGTTACTCATACCTCTTTTGATAATCTTTCTCATATTTGCTGATCCTCATGGGTATAATACCTGTTAACATGTTGTCAATAATACGAAATTCACGTATTAAATCGTCCATACTATATTTTACTCCTCGTAGGTAAGATCTTATTTGATCAAGTAGTTTTTTGTAAGTTATAATTGATGTTAAGCAGCCGTGCTTTTTTATCAAAATTTTAGGTTCAACTTTTTTACAAGCTGCTGTAAGAGAAACACCAACACCGGATATGATTAACAAAAACGGGTTTAATGATATACCACTTGAAATTATGCCAGAACTAGTCATTAACAAGGGTAGATATGATATTACTCGAAGTATTTTGTTATAATATTTGTAGCATTTTTTTACGCACCAAAGTTTTTTGTGATAATATTTGTAGTATTGTATTAGTGCGTCAACATCCTGTTCTGGAATAACTTTTGAAATATGATTGAAATCAACTATACTTTTTTTCATTATAATATTTGTTCACATAATCTCAGGCTTGATTAAGTAACTAGTTGAGGTGTTTCAGCCACAAATTCCAGACAATACCAATATGACGCAGCAGTTAATTTTTTGTCATCTGCTATTAGCATAAAAGTTTCTTCAACATCTTTGTTTAACACAATAGACACGGTTCCAGAGAAATTATCAGTCGAGTGACGCCATGGAAATAATGTAAATATATTAAACTTTGCACTGCTCAACACGGACAATCTATACACACCAGTGACCTCTGCAGTATGTTTGAGAGTGTTATTTTGCGGCGACCAAGTAGACATTCCAGAAGCAACAGTATAGACAATATTTTTAATCTGCTTGTGAGGAATTTTAATCATACTTGTTTTCTCAACAATACTAGGAATTCCACTAATAATATCGTTGAGTTTTGTGTTAATATTATCGAGTGTAATATCAACAGATGGCGGACTTCCAAAAAATTCGTTATTGGTTTTGTTTATGTTTCTGCGAAAATTTAAAAACGTGGTGATGTGATTAGTAAAATCAGTTTTGAACTTGGTGATTTCATTGTTGATATCATCAACATATTTCTTTGTTACAGCATCAAAATCAGATTCTGGTGTTCTAAGATTATTGATGCCATTATTGTTCATGTTGAGAAATGCACGCATTATACCGCCATGCATCGACACGTACTTTGATTCCTGATCATCAACATATTTCTTAGTAGCAGCGTCATTATCCTCAGTTGGGTTTCCAAGGTATGTGATCTTGTTCTGGTTCATAACAATGTTTCCCGTAAATAAATCACCTGCTTTTCTAACATAATCGTTAACTGACCTACCCGAATCTTCTATCTTACCTTGATTGTTAAAAGTAGCAATATTATTAGCAACTGCAGTAGGATTTCGTACTAGTACATCTGATAGTTGTACATTACTCGTCTTTAATCGTCCTTGTTTGTCCTGGAAAACTAGAACTTCATTTGGATCTACACTTGCAACGTTTAACAAATTGTTGATTTCATTTTTGAGCTTATCAAGAGTCGCATACTTGGATAAGTCACCCTGGTAACCTTCTGTTAATGAATCTACTGCTAATGTTCCAAATTTTGTATAGTAGCTCATTATACATACCGTTCTACACAAAACTGTTGGATTAATAGAACATAAAATTATACGATGGCGAAGATAATAAACTTTGACACCGAGTGATTGGTGAAGCATAAACATAACAATGAACTTCCAGACTGTCATTATCTTATAGTTGGGAGAACTGGATCTGGTAAAACAAATTTGTTATTAAATCTTTTACTCAATAATAACTTTAACTATGATAAGGTGTATATTTACACCATCAACCCCCCAACAAGACAAATACGAGTTACTAAGTGAGTATAATGATAAACTTCGTGATGACCTTGGCATTGGTGATGATATATTTTTGATAAAACAACCAGAAGAACTCGTTCCAGTGAATGAACTCGATTCGTCAGAGCAGAAGATAATCGTCTTTGATGATATTCCGCTAAACAACGAGGAGATGAACAAGATTAGATCATATTTTTCACTATCACGTAATAAAAGATGCAATTCTGTTTATCTTGCCCAAGGTTTTTATAATGTTGATAGGTTTATTAGGCGAAATACGGGTTGTTTCATATTATTTCCCGGACTAGATAATGTGGATGTGAGAAATATTGCAAACGAACAATGTGGTGATGTTACAAAAGATAAATTTATCGAATTATATCATCGAGCAACTAAAGATCGATATAGTTTCTTTTTATTTGACAAGCTAGCGCGTGATCCAACCAAGATGTTTCGTTGTTGCCTTGAGACGTTTCTATGATATAATTTTGTAAAGCGTATAAAAATAATGGACAAACATCAACAGAAAATCGAATTACTAAAAAATTTTCTCGAAACTCGAGCGGCTTTTAAGAAAAAGGTGGAAGAAGCTCGACGTGGACAAGTTCAAGCAGAAGAAGAAAGAACCAAATTTTTCAAACCTGTTACTGAGGCGATGCTTGGCAAGCAGCCAGAAATACCAACATTGTCTCCAGAAGAACTAGCAAAAATGAAAGAAAAGGGTTTGTTTGGTTTACTTGGAGAAAGATCAAAAGAAGAAAATAAAAAAATTGCAGAAGAACTTGTAAGAGACATTGTTGATCCTATTGCACGACAGGTTGATTTTGATAGATTAATAAACAACCCTCTTGCACTTCAGCAAGCTATAACAACAAAGGCTGTTAATCCCGACGAGTTAAGAAGTATGATGGAAAAATTGTCAGAACAAACTGAAGAATTAACTGAGAAACAAAAAATATTACAAGAAAGTGTGATAAAAATGGTACCTTTTGAAGAAACTATAAAAATTTACAGAAGACAAGCTAGGTCTAAAATAGAATATGGTGAGTATGAAGAGTTTATGAAAAATAATAATATCACTAATATTAATAGTATTCGAGATTGGCCAGAAGAAAACTATAACGATTTGATAGAAAAATTAAAAAGAATTAAAGAAGTTGGTGAAAATGCTGATGATGATATTAAAGATATTAAAGATAAAAAAGATGAAGGAAATATTCCAACATTACTCAATTATATTAGAGATGGAATTATGGCTGAAATTTTACTAAAAACATCAAAACGATATCGAAATAAACCAGAAGATTATAGTAAAGGTTGGGATTTTAAAAGACTACTCAAACAATATGAAAACAATCGAGAAAAAAATGGAGGTGGAGTTAAAGTTTTTACATCAAACGCAGACATAGTCGATCGGCTAATGCTGTTGATATCCTCTAAAGAAGCTGGTAATGAAAGTGTAGAGATTGATAACGAAATTATTGATATACTTGATCATCTAAGATCGAGTGGATTACTAACATCATCCGAGTACGAAATTTTACACCGCGATCTTATCTAAAATATTAGTATAATGCAAACAACATTATTGCTTGATTCATCACAAATAATAGGAAACAGCGCGAATTTTACAGTAAATTACAACCCACCAATAGAACTAGATCCTGCAAAACAGTATGAGATTGGATTAATTTCTTGTACTTGTTGGAACGCCATGCCGAATATTAAAACTGGGATTAATGATGAAATTTTAATCGTTAATGTTAAACAATCTCCAACATCACAAAAAGAGTTTATTGATATACAATACAAACTACAGATTCCACAAGGAGCTTATAACATTACTGATCTAAACAGAACAATAAAAGAGCTTCTAACAAAAGCTGGTGGGAATGCTGATAATTTCGAATTAGCGGCGAATTATAACACCTTACGAGCTAGGATAACAGTGAAAAGAAATATGAAAGTCATCTTTGAAGAAAGAAGTTTTGGAAAGATGTTAGGTTTTACTAGAGTTTTATACTATACCACCGGTGAAGATAAATCTTTGACATTTGATGGAGAACTACCAGTAGATATTACAGAAGTAAATACAATACTCATCAATTGCTCTATCGCATCTGGATCTTATACGTCTAAAGGCAACCGCGGGCAAACGATCTACAGTTTCTCACCCGAAGTCCCACCAGGTTCTCTCATGCAAATCAATCTGCGACAGATTATCTACTATCCAATAACACCTGAGAATCAAATTACAAGCATTACAATGCAACTCACAGACCAATCTGGACGACAAATAGACGTGAACAACGAGATAGTCACGTATTACTTACACCTAGGCACTGCCTAGGAATGTGATTTTGTGTACATAATTTTATAAAAAGAGACGAAGAAAAGTTTATCGAAGAAAAATCGTAGGTGGATTTTTTGGAAATATATTTACAACAATTGCAGAGAATATTCCAGGAATCGCGCGTAAAGTAGCACCCATTGCACTTGACGCCGGTAAAGCTTTCGCTACAGGGGCGGCATCTTCAGCAGGCACTGTAGTAGGGCAAAAGATTGCTGATAAGATTAAAGGACCTTCCCCGTCTGAAATAAAACGAGTAATATCAGATATTGCGCCAACAGAAGAAGCAAAACGAGCTATGATAGCTACAACAAAAAAATCATTGTCGCCGAGTGGTGAAGAAATAGTACGTAAACTTGTAAAGAAAATAAAACCGATGACCCCTGCTGCCTTTTAATTTTGTGTAACGATTATAAAATAAATGTCAGCTAAAAACTATCTCGACTTTGCAGAAGAAATTGATACTGACGATGCTGTAACAGAATTAGAGTATGTCGAGTATCTCGATGAGAAATCGAACGAACCAAATAAAACTGGGGTTAGAACTTTTAACACAAGAGACGAGGACGTGTTTCTGCTACCCCATAAGGCAATGTTAGAAGTGCGTGGTCAAATATTAACTGTGATAGGTGGTGATATTGCAGCTGATGCAGAAATCGCTCTCGTCAATAATGGTTGGAGCTTGTTTAAGATTGCACGATACCAACTGGCCAATCAAACCGTAGAAGATATTTCGATGCACTTACCCATAGCGAGTACAATACTAAACATCGTTTCGTTTAGCGATGACTATTCCAGATCAATAGCCACAAACATGATGTGGTTCAAAGATACTCGACAAGGTACAGCTGTTTCGAGTGAGTTTAAAACTGGAGAGCTAGGTGATGCTGATGTTGAAAACAGACTTATTCTAAACCCAGCTGGAGCTAATGCAGCTGCACGACATACTGTTCCAACATTAACCGCAGATGCAGCTGGTGGTACTATAGTAGCGAATGCAATAAGAAGCGCAAATAAAAATCTACGACGATTAAATTTTAACGAAGGATTTGCTAAACGAAAAGCGTTTGCCGCAGATTCTCGCCAAATAACGATGATGCTTCCGTTAAGTACAATCTTTGGATTTTGCCGTGATTATAACAAAGTGTTTCGAGGAATAAAACATACGCTAATATTAGATCGAGCTGATCAAAACGATTGTATAATGCACGCCGGTGGAGTGGCTGAGGGACAGTTTTCTATTACAAGATTAGCACTGTGGATGCCTCGGGTTGTCCCTTCATTAGCTAAAATGATGGAGCTCGAATCTTTACTAGCCACCTTTACAAAAAAGATACACTTCCAACAGAACAGGATTTATCAAACAGCCATTCCCAACGCGACTGATTACACGTGGCGTGTAACGACCACGCCCAGCGAACAACTACCGCGACACTTGTTCGTCGTATTTCAACGACAAGCAAGTCGTAACAATCAGGAAATGAACAACTCCGTATTCGATAACCCAGACGTTAGACGAATATTTGTGAGAGTAAATTCCAAACAGTATCCCGAACGTGCAATCGAATGTAATTTTGCCGTAGACGCCACCAGAAACATCTCTCGGCCGTACATGTATCTTATGGAAGCAATGCAAAAATATCAGAACGCGGACAGTGGATCTCAAATATCAATAGAAGAGTTTCGATCGCTCTATCCCATCTTTTACTTTGACGTATCAAAATATTTGGAGCGTGTTGTGGGATCGACTGCAGATATTGAGGTCACGTGGACACTGGGCGATGTGCCAGGTCAACAGTATAACGTATACGCGCTATTGGTTAGTGATCGATTTCTGACCATCGATTCAATCAAAAGAAGAATGACAGTACAAGTTTAATCTAACAACTTGGATATAACATTATGAAAACCAAATACACAACTCGAGAAATATACCTAACATCTGGTCAAGTTGAAAAATTATCAGCAGCTGTTGCTAAACGCAGCTCCGTTTCTTTGATGATCTCTCCGGAAACTTCAAATAAAATTGCAGTAAAAGTCATGCTAACGCAACAACAAATCAATAAACTCGATCGCAACAAACCTTTTGTGCTGAAATTATCTGTTTCTCAGGTAACTGCAATGTCAAAAGAAGGTGGATTTTTTGGACCAGCGTTATCAATAATAGCTAGCAAAGTTTTACCAGTACTTGGTACACTTGGACTTGCGGCTCCGTCAGGAGCAGTCTCTGGCGCAACGAAGAAAGCAGTCGAAGGTCGTGGTATCAAACAAATCTATCGTTAATTTTATGTAACGGTATAAAATAAAATGCCAACGAAAACGCCAACGAAAAAGTCGCCGAAAAAGTCGCCGAAAATGCCAACGAAAAAGTCGCCGAAAATGCCAACGAAAAAAAAGACAACAACAAAACGCAAACAAACAAAACAAGGAGGAATTATTCCTTTCGCTCCACTTTTGGCGGGACTAGCGGGAAGTCTGCTGCCAAACTTACTAGGAATCGGACGCGGATTAACTCTACCAGGGACCAGACGTTATTGAGCAATTTTGACATCATTGAAAAATTGAAGGACGTTGTTGGATTTCGAGGAGTATTTTCCAAGGATGAACTCGATGACGTACCAACAGGCGGTTCTTGTGTTGTAAATATTGAAAACTTCAATGATGGCTCTGGCACCCACTGGGTTGCTGTCCACGATAACAATTATTTTGATTCGTTCGGACTTCCTCCAAGCGATCTCATAAAAAAATATATTTTTAAAAAATTTGATAAAATAAATTATTCGTCTAATCAACTACAGCCGATTGGAACATCAGCTTGTGGTTATTATTGTATCATGTTTGTCAGACAAATGCACCAGAGTAAAAGCTCTGGAAGTAAAACTTTTTAAAGTTTATTTTACAATTTGATGAGCTTCCTTCTCATGCGAATGATAATATTGCAATCAATTTTATCTAAACTCCTTGATATAATAATGTCAACATACTGTCTCAAATGCAAAACTAAAACAGAGAACAAGGATGAGATGACGGAAAAAACGAAAAATAATAGAATGATGTTAAAAAGTATTTGTGCAATCTGTGGTAGAAAGAAAAGTATGTTTTTGAAAAAACAAGTAGGATCTAGCGTTGATAGAGTTATCTTGATCGACGATTAATCTTATGAAACAAAATAAAATAAAATAAAATGCAATTGTGATTGTGACAAAGATCTTTGCATAGAACAAGATAAAATCATTACGTACTGTCAACGTTGTAACAACAGAGAAATAATAGGGTTAGGTATAGATATACATAAACTAATTGGTAAATTACCAAAACCAAAAGGCGGTTTGACCTTACCAGGTCATCGGTATACTGGTCCGTGGAATCCGCTAGACCAACAACTAGATGAAAACGATAATCCATTGCCAGGACAAGAGCCTTATAATCAAGTGGATGCAATAGCATTGCGTCACGATATCTGTTATCGTGATCATGAAAACTCGAAAGCAGATTGTGATAAAGTAATGTTAGACAAATTACATGATATGGAGCCAACAAATCTACGAGAACGTTTTGATAGAAGATTTGTTCAGGGAATGATAGGAGCAAAATATAAACTTGGACTCGGAAAAGAATTATACGATGATCTTGCAGTCGAACTACACAGACCTAAAAAAAAAAGTTTCCGAGACGTAAAGTTGTTGCAAACGCTATAGATGATATCTGGGCAATAGATTTGGTAGATGTATCCAATCTGGCTCAGTTTAACGATAATAAGAAATATTTGTTTAATGTCACATATGTTTTCAGCAAATACGCTTTTAGTGTGCCAGTTTCAGATAAAACAGGAACGTCAATCACTGATGCGTTAAAACAAATAATAACGAGTACCGAAAGAAAACCAAACAAAATCTGGACTGATCATGGAGCCGAGTTTTTTAACAAAAAGTTTGAACAGTTTCTAGAACAAAATAATATTAAAAAATACGTTACAGGAAACGAAGGCAAAAGCGTTGTTGTCGAGAGATTTAATCGCACGGTAAACGAAAAATTACACAAACATATGACAGCTAAAAACACCAACAGGTACATCGATGACCTTTCTCAAGTCGTAGGTGAATATAATAACACATAACATCGAACCATCAAAATGTCACCCAATGACGCTATCAAAAATCCAATATTAGCAAACGAAAACATGTACCGCAGACATAAATTTAAGGTCGGTGATAAAGTTAGAATCTCTTTGACTAAAAAGATATTTGAAAAAGGATTTACTCCAAACTGGAGCGAAGAAGTATTTGTTGTTGATAAAGTACTCTTAACAGTACCTGTAACGTACGCGTTAAAAGATCTGGCAGGGGAACCTATAGTAGGTAGTTTTTACGAACAAGAACTACAAAAAACTGAACAAGATGTTTTCGTTATCGAAAAAGTGATTAGGAAAAAAGGAGATAAAAGTTTAGTCAAATGGCGTGGGTATAGCGATAAATTTAACAGCTGGATTCCAACCCGGTCGATTTTATCGACTGTGAAATAATGCTATTATAAATTTCCTCATACTTTCGTTTGATAGATTTGCATTTTACTGGTTTACATAATGATATTAGATATTGTTCTGCGATCGTCAGAGATCGTCATTAGATTAAAAATCTTGACAAATATGAAATCGAATTTGATATTTTTCTGTCGGTCTGGAATTTTAATGTTTAAAAAAGGTCTGATTAACTGCAAAAATACCTATAGTTCGGTAACGGTAAAATTAAATTTTATAATTTTTTTAGCAATGTGATACTTGACATTATATTTTCCAGTGGTTGGTCTGCTATAATTAGATCTGTCAGTAACAGTGACTATTTCACCATCATCAGACTCGTTGTTATATAAAATATCATCTTCGTTATAACCAACAGATTTATCTATCATATCATTAGAGATTGTGGAGACCTTATCGCTAGCAAGTCGTTTCATCATATCCATATTATAATATACTTTTTATCTAATTTGTTGTTATAAGATGACTGACAAGGTAAAATATCACCAAAAAGTTAATATAATCAACTACCACGAACTGACCGAAGCAGTAAGAAAATGCCTGTCAGGTTATAGTTCATATTCCGTTGAGATTTTTGTAATGCAAGGTGATTCTCATAAAATATTACTAACAGAAGCAGAAAAAAATAAAATTAATGAAAGTGCAGTAACGACGCTAAAATTTGATTGCGATGATATTATAGAATTTGCTCATCATTGTTTGACTAAAACCGAACTGTTAAGTATAATTAATCATCATATCTAAAAATAATACTAGCATCATATTTGTTTGAAAAAGCTGATTTTGTTGCTCCATCAGCTACAAATTTTACTGCTCTGGGATTTATATTATAATATTTCGCCGCAGATGTAATTGATTTGAATTTGATCTCCTCATCCGTTTCAAGGTTTAACGAAATAACAGGTTTTATGGGGCATCTAAAATTAATACCATTACTATTTTGTCCTTTTCTCACATTTTCCTGTTGGGTCACTAGCTCCAGATTTTCCAATCGATTGTCTGTCTTTACATTATTGATATGATTAATAACCAGACCATTGGGTATAGATCCATTGAACACCTCGTAAACAAACCTATGACCAGTATAACAAACTCGATCTGTCGATGTTCCTCTAACAGTCACACTGATATATCCCATATTGTTCATAGAACTAAGAACTTTTTTAGTTTTTCTGTTTCTAACAATACCGCGATCGTTAGCCTCGTATAAATCAAAGACCGGATGCGGCTGAAACTCGTCTTGTAAGGATAAATTTTCAATATTATCATCAGTGACCTTACCGTTATAATGATATACTCATTTCCCCTCTGGAATGTCATCGCAAAATAACGTGTAAATAAAATCTTTTCTAAACATCGTAATTCTTTCAGTATTATCTCCCTTTACACTAATCGTATAACCCGCTGACGTTGCTTTACCAACAGATATTCCAGTAATGATATTAATAACCGAACCAAGTGCATTTCCAGCGTACAGATTGTACTTTTGGTAAACGTAATATTCCTCTTGCTCACGTGCGCTTGTCAGATTTACTGTCATTATATTATAGGTGATATTTTTATCTCTAATTGTTGTTTAGCGCATGCGCAGTGTGAGGTAAATTATCAATTAGAGATTATATTATAATATAATAATGTTGAAATTGCGTGATATAGCCAAGAAGAGACTTATTGGAGAACCTGTTAAAATAGCGACTGCTTTTGCAGGTTTTGATAATAGTTATCAGTTTGATAATCAAATTGTTTTAGAAAATTTTTCTGAAACAAATCTCTTTCATCTGCTACAGACGACTGTAAAACGTGAGCTTGAAAAACACAAGGGTCTAAGATTGTTAGTGCAATATCATGTTATATTTTCAAAGTTAGTTATAACGGAAGAATCAACTAACAAGGAAATTGCAGAACCTTATATGAACGCAAAATCAAGACGTGTTTTGCTTGGGACTGATCTGTTATCACTATCTAATGAAATACACCAAGAAATTTGGAAAAAATCAGAAGAATTTACCGAATTAGGTTCGGGTTGGAAGTTTGAAATGATCAAGGAAATTTTGTTTCACACGATGAAATATAACGCATTACGCGGTAGTTCGTATATCGACCTGCCACCAAAAATAAAAAGTAAAAGATGTTGTATAAACATCAAGAACGTAGATAACAAATGTTTCCAATGGGCTGTTCTTTCCGCACTATTTCCAGCAGAAAAACACGCTGATCGCGTTGAAAAATATATCAGTCACGTGTCTAGATTAAATTTTAAAGATATTAACTTTCCTGTGGCAGAAAATCAAATACCAAAATTTGAAAAGCAAAATAATGTTTCAATTAACGTTTTCGGATTAGATGAAAAAGAAAATGTCTATCCGAGGTATATTTCAGAAAAAGCTTCACAATCGACTGTAAATTTACTGTACTACAAAAATCATTACATTTGGATCAAAAACTTTAACAGACTAGTTGGAAGACAGTATAATAAAAATAACAACAAAAAGTTCTTTTGTTATCGCTGCTTGCATGGTTGTACTAACAATGAAACATTACAAAAGCATTTGCAGTACTGTAGTGACTTACAACGAATAACGATGCCATCTAAAAAAGATAGCGTGTTACAGTTTGTCCATCATAATCACAAACTAAAAATTCCTTTCGTCATATACGTCGATTTCGAATGCTTACTTCAACCTGTACTTGGCGTAGAAAATGATCCTAACCAATCGAGAACAAGAAAAGTTCAAAATCATGTTCCGTGTGGAGTAGCGTACAAGGTAGTTTGTTGTACTGATTCTAGATTATCTAAACCAATCCAACTCTATCGTGGTAAAAATCCAGCTGTTTGGCTTCTCAAGCAGTTGATTAACGAAGTTGATAATATTACTTATCGTTTGAAAAAAGTAACGCCAATGTTAAAATTAACACCTCAACAAGAATCTGATCACGAGCAAGCAAAAATTTGTTATATTTGTGAAAAAGCTTTTGATACTGACAACAAAAAAGTACGTGACCATTGCCATTTGACCGGACAGTATCGTGGAGCGGCTCATGACCAGTGTAATTTAAAATTTCACGCTCCAGATTTTATTCCAGTTATTCTTCACAATTTTCGAGGATATGATAGCCATATTATAGTAGAAGCTTTTGGTGATCCTGATATAAAATCTCGTCTAAAACTCGATAACATCATCAAATGCATCCCAAATAATTTTGAAAAGTATATGTCAGTTACGCTAGGTAAATTACGTTTTATTGACAGCCTGCAGTTTATGGCAGCCTCGTTAGATGAGCTAGTTAAAGGTTGTAGTAAATTTAATAACCTAAGAGACTGTTTTGGAGATAAATTTAATCTACTAGCTAAAAAAGGAGTTTTTCCATACGAATACCTCGACGACTGGAGTAAATTTGATGAAACATCTTTACCTAGCAAAGACAAATTTTACTCGCAACTTAAAAATGAAAATATAACTGATGACGAGTACAAGTATGCACAAGATATCTGGAAAGAGTTTGATTGTGAGACTTTTGGTGATTATCACGATTTGTATTTGAAAACTGACGTGTTATTATTAGCAGATGTTTTTAAAAGTTTTCGAGAAGTGAGTTATAATAATTACGGACTAGATCCTTGCTGGTATTATTCTGCCCCCGGACTGTCATGGGATGCTCTGTTAAAGTTTAGTAAGGTAAGGTTAGAATTACTGACTGATGTTGATATGTTCAATTTTATCGAAAAAGGTATCCGAGGTGGTATTAGTGTGATAACGAAGAAATATGCTGAAGCAAACAACAAATATTTGAAAGAGTATAATCCTGACCTTCCTTCGAAGTATATAGTTTATCTAGATTGCAATAACTTGTACGGTTATTCGATGGCAGAACCAATGCCATTTGGTGGATTTCATTGGATCACGGCTGATCGATTTCTATCGGAGACAGAAAAAAAGATACCCGACGATGTTTCGTATTTCGTTGAAGTTGATCTCGATTATCCAACTTCGCTACACAAATTGCATAACGATTACCCTTTCTGCGCGGAATCGATGGTTATAGATTATAGTTTGTTATCAAAAGAACAACAAGCGTTAGCATCACCAAGGCAACATTCCATGGTCAAGAAACTAGTACCAAATTTACTTGATAAGAAAAATTACGTTTTGCATTACAAAGTTTTAAAACAAGCAGTCGATGCTGGTCTCGTGTTGAGAAAAGTTCATCGTGTACTAAAATTTAATCAGTCGCCGTGGATGAGAGGTTATATTAACTCGAACACTACAAGAAGAGCTGCGGCAAAAACTGATTTTGAGAAAAACTTTTTCAAACTGATGAACTATTCTGTTTTTGGTAAGACGATGGAGAATATTAGAAAACGCGTAAATATCGAACTAGTCAATGATGTCAATCGCAGAAACAAACTTGTGTCAGACGATTTTGTGAGCATGAAAATATTTAATGAGAATCTTGTTGCGATACAAAGAAGAAAAACAAATCTAAAACTAAACAAGCCGATCTACGTTGGAGCTTCAGTGTTAGATTTATCAAAGTGGCTGATGTACGATTTTCATTATAATTTTGTTAAAAATCAATGGCCGGCTAGTAGATTATTATTTACTGATACTGATTCGCTCGTATATGAAATCGAATGCGAGGACATCTATCAGGACATGCATGATAATAGATATCTGTTTGATCTTTCTGATTACCCACGTGACAGTAAATTTCATGACGACACAAATAAAAAGGTTATTGGTAAGTTCAAAGATGAAATGAACTCGAGCGGTATCAAATACTTTATCGGATTACGTAGTAAAATGTATGCCGTATTGTTAGACAATAATAAAATAACAAAAAAAGCAAAAGGTCTGCCTGGTGATTTTGTTAAAAAGTTTATAAAATTTGATGACTACAAGTACGCGCTTGATGGTGGTGTTAGTTTTATAAGAGCTATGTCAATTCGGACAAATCATCATAAGCTCGAAACAGATGTCCTTATCAAACGCGGTTTGAGCAATTTTGATGATAAACGTTATTGCGAAAATGGGGTAGATACATTTGCACTTGGGTATTGTCATGATGATAGAGATATATTTGACATTATCTTTGCAAACTAAACTCTTATCTAAACTTTAAAAATAATGTTTGAAAATTTGACAGTAACAAATAGCTACAGTAGCAAAATCAAATATCTAATGATGGACGGCAAACCATTGACAGTTGAAATTAATAATGAAATATCAGGCATATGCTTTAGTGGTACCCGTGACAAGTTAAAACTTTCGCTCATCAGATCTGATGACAGCGAGTATTTCAATTATCTCGAACAATTGTATCAAAAGTTGCTAGCGGAATATAACAACTTTCACTGTCCGATTAGTCAGCATAAATACACCAAACTTACAATTGATCTTGATCGGTCAAAGGTGTATTTTATCGACAAAAAATACCCACTTAACAAATCACAAATAAAAGATTTGTTTGAGTCCTGTCGTTATGTGAGCGGTAAAATAAAGTTTAGCCTCTATCACCATGATAATGAAATATTTTTGATATCTACAGTTGAGACATTAACAGTTGGTAATGAGGTATAAAATAATATCATTTTCATTCTAATGCTAGTTTAATTTCCACCTTGTTAACTGAAACGTTCTAATGCACAGTTTAATTTTCATCCTGTTATCTGATAAAAAATTTGTGGTAAAACCTATTTGCCGTCTTTAGAATAATCATATTCCACACATACGCTGTTCTAACAAATTCGTCACTTCTGTTGATAGAGCTTATCGCATTCCAACACCTGTTGTTTTGTCTGGTTACAAAATACCTGTCTACATAGTAGTAGTAGGGGAAAATGAGGGTTTCATCACACTTTATTCTTTTACCCTCCAAACAAGTATAAATTATAGTCCTAAATTATCCCCCACCCCTTTTTCCAAAATAGTGAAATGAGGGTTTGGCGGGGGTGGGGGAGGGGGTGGGGGTGGGGGGTGGGCGGCGGGTGGGCTAAAACCCTCATTTCACTATTTTGGAAAAAGGGGTGGGGGATAATTTAGGACTATAATTTATACTTGTTTGGAGGGCAAAAAAATAAAGTGGGCCGAAACCCTCATTTTCCCCTACTACTGCGCCACCGGACATTCCTATCCTTCTGGCATTATGACTTTTGAAGTCTAAATTACAGAGGAAATATTCAATACGAGGGGTTGTACAAGGCATTGCAACCATTATTGATAGCAAAAACTGACAGTGGTTGCTAAATCGAATTACAATTTCCATTTCGAAAACTCATATGGCCAGTGATTAGTGCGTCAGCCTCGGATGCGGGAGGTTGCGAATTCGAACCCCGGGCAAGTCATACCAAAAATTGATAACAATGGTAGTAACAGTTGCCTTGGTGCTCAGCATTAAGAGGCTAGTGTTAGTGACTGGTCTTCCTGGTATCAGTATGATGCAAGTAGGTGGGTGGAGCATCATGCTATATGACTATGGCATGATGCCCCAGTGCTAGACATTACTATAAACTGCCACACTGCAGCCATCGTAGCGATATGACTGACAGATTGTTAAAGCTACGTTGAACACACACACACACACAATCTCTAATTAAATGTGTTAGACAACGGTATGGAATAACATTTATCCATATAACTCCTGCTTGAAATATAGGCATAAGAAAATGTTTTGTACGGAAATCATAATACATCCGAAAGTTGAGAGCAAAATACTACTTAGATAAATGTATACACTTCATCTAAAGAGAGAGAGAGAGAGAGAGAGAGAGAGAGAGAGAGAGAGAGAGAGAGAGAGAGAGAGAGAGAGAGAGAGAGAGAGAGAGAGAGAGAGAGAGAGAGAGCTGCCGTTGCCACAGCCATCAAAACTTTGTAGGTAACTCAACGTCACGCTCTTAATTAAATCATAGCCAATTTGTGATGTTTAACGGCAGTAAACCTACATAATGCACCATTCTGTATGTCGTGTGAGGTGATCTGAAGGAAAGCTTTTTGCCTGGTGAGAAGCCCTCAGAATACTGAAGTGTGCGATTAGTCAGGAATGTGCTGATGTGTCATTTAAATATATAGAACAAATAAAACATAACATTAAAATTTTTCAGTCATATCTGTTTCTAAGTGTGTAGCTTTATTAACTAAGGGATTTCCTCATTATTTTAATTTGTTCTTATTTAACAACAACAACAACAACAACAACAACAACAATAATAATAATAATAATAATAATAATAATAATAATAATAATAATAATAATAATAATAATAATAATAAACGTAACTGTAGTACTTTCTTCGGTGAGATCACTTTTTTGACACATGACATTAGCCTTAAATAACAGCTGCTGGAACATCTTGTCCAAGCGACAATAATAATTTCCAAAGATTGAATTGTAAATACTTCCGTGTGAATTCTTTGGCAAATGGAGTGAATGTTGAAGTGCAGAAAGGTCTTTGCATTTTCATTCCTTTAACGTCTAATGGTAGATTTTAATCTGGGTTTGTCAATTTTGATCAGAAGTCACACGAGTGAGTGAGTTGAGGCTTGTTGTTATTATTAGATTGTAACTAGTTGATATAGATAAAATTCATCAACTATGACATGGAAAAAGGAACTTAAAGTAGTATGTTGATATTACCCATGTGTAAAAAGTGCCATATCAGTATCACGTGACCGTTTATATCCAATCAAATTGTAGAAAACACTGTCATACAAATTGGAATTATTATTATTATTATTATTATTATTATTATTATTATTATTATTATTATTATTATTATTGTTATTGTTATTGTTATTATTATTATTATTATTATTATTATTATTATTATTATTATTATTATTATTATTATTATTATTTCCCATTGTCTAGAAATTGCAGAAGCACACAAGATAAAATGTCGAAAATTGTTAATTCTTACTTGAATCCCTTAGTTTTGAGGACACTTGGCATTTAGAAAAGATATTGACAAATTTAATTATACCATACCTGGTTAAATTCTAACCTTTTTGGGATCAGAATTCAAATTTTGCTTTCTTTTGCAAATATGGGACCTGGAATATGAATTTCAGACTTTTGACTTAGCTCTATTACTTTATAAAATCTCGGCTTTTTCAAATGACTTTATCTTTGCTTTTGAACACTTATACCGCAGCAAAATTTCGAAGACCATAGATTGTTTCATAAAGTAGACTCATATAACAGCAATATAAAAAGGCTACCTTTAAATACATGTGTATGGAGCTAATTTGGCTCTTAGACACTTTGTTCCTTTATTTTCTCTTGGTTTAAATACACACTGGTCCTTTGAATTCAGTTTCACACATTGTCTGACATTTCAACTAAAATTGACATACATATAAATATATAGAACTAACACTTACAGAAACACTGAAGTTTATGGCCATGCTCTCAAACTCAGGCGAAGTTTTGTCCGCATATGTTTCGTTATATGCCATTTCTACTTTCAGATCAAATTCCAGCTGTAGCTCATATTCACCTGTATATATATATATATATATATATATATATATATATATATATATATATATAGAAATATATATATATATATATATATATATATATATATATAGATATATATATATATATATATATATATATATATATATATATATTTATATATATACATATGTGAATATATAAAGACTTCACATAATTATTAAGTTAACAACTATAATGCTCAATTTCTGTAATTATTCTGAGCAATATTGTGAGATCTTGATAATGTTGCAATGAATAGATAACCTTATAATTCATAGATAATGATATTAATGAAAATACATACTAACCGCTGTGCTCGCCTGAAAGTTAAAGCGTCTGACTCGAATGCAAGAGGTCGTGGGTTAGAACCCCAGCTGAGTCATACCAAACACTTATAAAATGGTAATAGCAGCTGTCATGCATTACGAGGTTCGTGCTAGTGCTTGTTGCCCTTGAGTCTGCATAGTGCGACTGGCTTGTATAAATTGCTTTAATGATAGACATCACTACAAACTGCAACGCTACTGACATTGTAACCATACGACTAAAGTTTTAGACCTACGTTAAAAAGTCAAAGAACGCAACACACTATACGCGGCCACGTGACTGATCAACAAGATATATTTGTGTTTGTGAAGATGTGTAGATGCAATGTGAAATACCGTTGGATATTTAGAGATAATTCCTATTATTTTTCAAGACGTTTGAATAAGTGTCGCACTTCATGCAATACAAGTATTTAAAACAGCTTCATATTAATCAATGTCAATCTATGCAGATAGACTTTTATTATTTGTGAAGTTTATAATTATATTTCTTTAGCAATTGTTACATAATGTGTTTGCATTCTACCGAGTATAGATATAAGAAAATCTATTTGACCTTAATTTGTTTCAAAAATTAGACAAGCCTGAATTTGGGTAACAGCCTATAAAAAGAAATTGCCAATAATATTGAAAAGTCTTTGAAAATAGAATACCTTGTGCTCATGAAAAGATTAAAAACAAGTCTAGATCATTCTCAAAACAGTATCGCTGTTTTCTCTTACATTTTTGCTGCTTTGCTTGCGTTTTCTTTTTATGTTATTTTGATAAGCAAATTGAAATTGTTAATGATTTCTTATCAGATTTACTAAACACTAATATTTGCTACATTTCTGACAGATCGTTTTAATTTATCAATCGATGTTTGCCACGTTTCTTTCTTTTATTGATTTATAGTCATAGGTCATCAAATCAGTGCATTATTAAAGTTCTTATCGATTAATAATTTATCAATTCCAGTGTTCCGGTCCACCCGTCAATTACAATCCCATTGATATTTAATCCATCCATTCATTATATCATCAGTTCATCCCTTTCATTCATATACATATATCCATTTCGTAATACTGGAAAAAGAGAAGAGAATGGTACGATTTATGCAAATGAAAAGAAGATTCATTATTAGAGTCAAATTCAAACTACTATTTATTATAAAGTATGATGTTGTGTATGCAACAACTGCAGCATGGTAGTTAGAATCGGTATCAGTAGTAGAGGGAAATGAGGGTTTCATCCCACTTTATTTTTTTTTACCCTCCAAACAAGTATAAATTATAGTCCTAAATTATCCCCCACCCCTTTTTCCAAAATAGTGAAATGAGGGTTTTGGCCCACCCCCCCTCCCACACCTCCTCCCCCACCCCCGCCAAACCCCTCATTTCCCTCTACTACTACTATGTAGACAGATATTTTGTAACCAGACAAAACAACAGGTGTTGGAATGCCATAAGCTCTGTCAACAGAAGTGACGAATTTGTTAGAACAGCGTATGTGTGGAATATGATTATTCTAAAGACGGCAAATAGATTTTACCACAAATTTTTCATCAGATAACAAGATGAAAATTAAACTGTGCATTAGAACGTTTCAGTTAACAAGGCGGAAATTAAACTAGCATTAGAATGAAAATGATATTATTTTAGTTATATTATATCTTAAGTTTAGATAAAATTTTATGTTACTCATATTTTTTGTGATATTTTTTTCATACTTGCTAACCCTCATTGGTAGAATGTCTGTTAACATATTGTCAATAATACGAAATTCACGTAATAAATCATCCATATTATATTTAACTCCTCGTAGGTAAGACCGGATCTGATCAAGTAGTTTCTTGTAAGTTTTAATTGATGTTAAACAACCGAGCTTCTTTATCAAAAGTCTTGGATCTACTTTTTTACACGCCGCTGTAAGTGAAACACCAATAGCGGATATGATTAACAAAAAAGGATTTAATGATACCCCACTTGAAATTATACCAGAACTGGTCATTAACAAGGGTAGATATGATATTACTCGAAGGATCTTGTTGTAGTATTTGTAACATTTTTTTACACACCAAAGTTTTTTATGATAATATTTATAGTATTGTATTAGTGCGTCCACATCCTGTTCTGAAATATCTTTTGAAATATGATTAAAATCAATTATACTTCTTTTCATTATAATATTTGTTTACATAGTTATGATAAATCAGCTACAAACTCCAAACACCAATGATAAGGACCTATAAATTTTACATCAGTTGGTTCAAGTAAAAATAACTCCATAGAATTTTTGTTTAATATTATATTTAATATTCCAGATATGTTATCAATTGAATTATATATTGAAGTTGAGGTATATATATTAAACTTTACTTTGCTAAACACTGAGAATCTATACACACCGGTAACTTCTGGAGTGTATATGACTCTATCATTATCCCTCGTCCATGTACCAGACCCAGATGCAACAGTATACACAATATTTTTAATCTGTTTGTGAGGTGTTTTAATCATATTTGTTTTCTCAATAATATTAGGAATTCCACTAATAATATCATTGAGTTTTGTGTTAATATCATTGAGATTCGTGTTAATATTAGCGAGTGTAATGCTAACATTTGATGGATTTCCAAAAAATTCATCTCTAATTTTGTTTATGTTTCTGCGAAAACTTAAAAATGTGTTTATGTGACTGGTAAAATCAATTTTGAGCGCTGTGATTTCATTAGTAATTGAAGCGTCCCAATCATTGACGTATTTTTTAGTGACAGCATCCCCATCCTCAGTTGGGTTTCCAAGATCTGTAATCTTGTTTTGTTTCATAACAATATTCCCACTTGGATTTCGTACAACTATACCTGGCAGTTTTACATCACTCGTTTTTAATCGTCCTTCTTTATCCTGTAAAATGACAAATTCATCTGGATCTACGCTGGTAAGATTTAGTAAATTATTGATTTCATTTTTGAGCCGATCAAGAGTTGCATATTTGGATAAGTCACCTGTGGAAAAATCTCCTAATAGTGTTCCAAATTTTGTATAGTAGCTCATTATTTACTGTCCTAGATAAAATTATCAACACTAGTTTAATATTATATAAAATGGCAAAATCGTTGATATTAAACTTTGATACAGAGAGACTAGTGAAGCATAAACATAACAATGAACTTCCTGATTGTCATTATCTTATTGTTGGGCGAACTGGATCGGGGAAAACAAATTTACTTATGAACTTGCTTTTTGGTGATAATTTTAACTACGATAGAGTTTATATTTACACAATCAATCCACAGCAAGATAAATATGAGTTATTAAGTGAGTATAATGAAAAACTTCGTGATGATCTTAAAGCTGGCGAAGATTTTTTTATAATTAGGCAGCCAGAAGATCTTATTCCAGTCAATCAACTTGATGCAGATGAACATAAGATAGTAGTTTTTGATGATATTCCGCAAAATAACATGGAGATGAACAAAATAAGATCATATTTCTCACTGTCACGTAACAAACAGTGTAATTCTTTTTATCTCGCTCAAGGATTTTATAATGTTGACAGGTTTATTAGGCGAAATACGGGTTGTTTTATTTTATTTCCAGGACTGGATAATGTTGACGTTAGAAATATTGCAAGCGAGCAATGCGGTGGCGTGACAAAAGATAAGTTTATTGAACTTTACCGTAATGCTACAAAAGATAAATTTAACTTTTTCTTGTTTGATAAACTTACAAATGATCCAACTAAAATGTTTCGCTTTTGTATTGACACTTACTTACAGTAAAGCGTTTCAATTTTATAAAATTTATAATTATAATAATGGACAAACGAGCAAGATACAGACAACACATAGAAGACCTAAAAAAAACTTGCTCAATCTCAGGCATCACTTAAGCAAAAAGTACAAGAAGCACGGCGTGGGCAAGTAACTGCTACAGAAGCAACAGCTACAATTTTCAAGCCGGTTACTGAAGCATTATTAGGTAAACAACCTGAAACTAAACCACTGTCAGAAGAAGAACTTAAACAACTACAGGAAAAAGGTTTGGTTGGAATTGTTAGAGAACAACAGGAAGCAGCTGCTGCAAAACTTGTTACTAGATCTGATGAAGAAAAAAGAAAACTGATTGAGGCACTTACAGCAAATATAGCTGATCCTGCGGTTAGACAAGCTGAAACAGATCGATTGATAAACAATCCGCTTGAACTTGAGCGAAGATTAGCAGAGTTAACAACGCAAGGAATAACAAATATTATAACAAGTTTATCAGGAGATATAAAAGATATCAAAGAGGAGCAACAATGAGTTGGTGAGCTTACTGTAAAATTTATGGAAGTTGGAGATCAAAGAATTTATTTTACAAAAAGAGCAAATGATGAGATAAAAGATAGTGAATATGATGATTTTTTAAACAAAGAAAATATAAGGGGTATTGATGATATAAACAAGTGGACTGATGTAGAATATCAAGACTTACTCGATAGATTAGATGTAATATTTAATGACGGAGTTACTGATAAAGATGAAATAAACACGGTTACAGAGATTGATAATATGATTCCACTTTATGAAAGAATGAGAAACGGTGTCATTGCTCTCATGTTTAAAAAAGCAGCAGAAAATAGTAGACTAAAAGGTTTTGGTAGTGGGTGGGGTTTTAGATGGAAATTTTTTACTTCTGATAAATCTCGTGTAAAAAAATATAGAAAAGAAAAAAACAGGAACTGGTGTAAAAGTATTTACTTCAACTACTGAAATGATAGGAAGATCAATGTTATTAATATCATCAAAGGAAGCTGGGAATGTTAGTGTTGAACTTGATAATGAAATCATTGACATACTTGATCATCTAAGATCGAGTGAATTATTAACATCTGATGAATATGAAACTTTACACCGCGACTTAATTTTGTAAAATGATATAATATTAAAGGAATGCAAACAACATTATTACTAAACTCTAGCGAGTCTACAGAAGATAGCGCAAATTTTTCAGTAAATTATATTCCACCTATCCAACTAGATCCTACAAAACAATATGAAATTGGAATAATTTCTTGTACTTGCTGGAATGCTATACCTAACGTGAAAAATGATGTTAACGATGAAATGTATTTTACTATGATTACAACATCTCCAATATCTACAATAAAAAAAATAAAAATTCCGCAAGGAGCTTATAATATTGATGATCTAAACAAGACAATCAAAGAGCTCATAACAAAAGCTAACGGTGTGGCTGATAATTTTGAATTAGCAGTAAATTATAACACATTGCGAACTAGGATAACTTTGAAAAATATAGCAATCAATCTTGAACCAAGAGAAAGAAGTATTGCACAACTGTTAGGATTTACTGAAAAAGCTTACACTGCACTTGATCAGCCTATTACATATGACAGTGAACTGCCAGCAAATATAACAGAAGTAAATACAATATTAGTAAATTGCTCTATTGCTTCTGGCTCTTATACATCAAAAGGTAGCAAAGGTCAAACGATTTACAGTTTCTCACCAGAAGTCCCGCCAGGTTCTCTCATGCAAATAACTCCACGACATATTATATATTATCCTTTAAACGTTGAAGATCAAATATCAAGTATAAGGATGCAGTTGACAGATCAATCAGGAAAACAGTTACATGTTAGTAATGAAGTTGTAACTTATTATTTACATCTACGCGAGCAAAACAACATCAAATATAATGAAACAAAGAAAAAAGTTTATCGAAGAAAAATAGTAGGAGGATTTTTTGGAAATATATTCACTAAAGTTATTGAAAATATTCCAGGACTAGCACATAAAGTTGCACCAATTGCTATTGACGCTGGTAAAGCTTTTACAACTATGGCTGCATCTGCCGCTGGGACTGCGGTGGGACAAAAATAGCTGATAAAATAAAAGGTGATCCACCGACTACATCTGAAATAAAACAAGTTATCTCAGAAATCGCTCCAACAAAAGAAACTCAAAAAGCTATGATAACAACAACAAAAAATTTATTATCACCAAAGGGCGAGCAGATCATACAAAAATTAATATCTAAAGTAACAGTGCCGCAATAAAATTTTGTATAATCTAATAAAATAAAATGTCTGTTAAAAATTATCTCGACTTAACAGAAACTTATGACATCGACAACGATGTGACAGAATTCGAGTTTGTTGAGTACCTTGATGAAAATTCTAACGAACCAAATAAAACTGGTATTAGAATCTTTAACACCAGAGACGATGATGTATTTATACTGCCACATAAGGCTATGTTAGAAGTTCGTGGTCAGATTATGGCAGTAGCCAATCCACCTGCTGCATTTGCAGTTGGAACAGAAGTAGCTCTTATAAATAACGGCTGGAGTTTATTCAAAAGTGCTAGATATCAACTGGCCAATCAAACTATAGAAGATATTTCAAGTCATCTACAAGTTGCAAGTACAATTTTAAATATTATTTCGTTTTCCGACGATTACTCGAGATCAACTGCAACTAATATGATGTGGTTTAAAGATACTGGACGGGGTATAGCTAAATCAACAGAATTTTTCAAGAGAGGCGCTATACTACATGGAGCTAATGCTGATGAAAATGCTGTAATTGTGAGAAATTTTCTCATTGCTAATGCTGCTGCACTAGATATTGTCGCACCTGCTGCAGATGCTAATGCAAACGCTACAAGAGTTTCTCTTACAGCAGCTTTTAATAATCTAAATATAACGCCACCAGGAGCAGCTGCAGACGGTACTGCAATGTTAAATTTACTTCTTAACACACTTGACGTGAGAAATCCACGTTATAACGAAGGCTTTGCTAGACGAAGAAAACTTGCAGCAGGATCACGTCAAATTACAATGATGCTTCCGCTAAGCACAATTTTCGGCTTTTGTCGCGATTATGATAAAGTATTTCGCGGAGTAAAACATACGCTTATTTTAGATCGAGCAGACCAAAACGATTGCTTGTTTAGATCTGGAGGGGCTGATGTACAGTTTATCATAAACAAACTCGCTTTGTGGATGCCACGTATAACACCATCAATCACTAAAATGTCAGAATTAAATAGTACGCTTGATAAGCATACGAATAGAATTTACTTTAAGCAGCATAAAATATATCAGACAGCGGTTCCAAATACTACTGACTACACATGGAGGGTCACAACAACATCAAGCGAACAACTGGCGAGAAATATCTTTGTCGTATTTCAACAGCACGCTCGACGAGGAAACCAACAACAAAATAATGCAATATTTGACCACGCTGATGTCAGACGAATATACACTAGATTAAATTCAAAGCAATATCCAGAACGAGCTATCGAGTGCAATTTTGCTGATGATGTTAATAAAAATATTTCTCGACCGTACATGTACCTGCTTGACGCAATGCAAAAATATCAAGATGTTGAAGATGGAACTCAAATATCAGCAGAGGAATTTCGTACGCTTTATCCTATATTTCATTTTGATGTTAGCAAACATAACGAGCGAGCTGTAGACAGCACAGCGGATATTGAAATTACCTGGACACTTGGGGCGGTTCCAGTAGCGCCGTTGTACGTATACGCATTAGTGATTAGTGATAGATTTATCACGGTAGATTCTATTGGAGGTAAAATGACAGTTCAAGTTTAATCTACAGTTGTTATATAAAATGGCAAGGTATATTGTAAAAGAAGTGTATTTGACTGATGGCCAAGTTAAAAAATTAGTAGCTGCTATTGCAAAGCGAGAACAGGTATCATTAAAAATCAATCCTAATATTTCTGATGGTGTTTTAACAAAATTAATGCTAACAAAAAATCAAGTAAAGAAGTATGATCGTAAAAAAAATTTTGTTTTAAATTTGAGTGCTGCACAAATGACAGCGATGGCAAAAGAAGGTGGTTTTCTTGGTCCAGCATTATCAGTATTAGCTAGCACAATAATACCTAAACGTTTACCGGTGTTGGGAACATTAGGACTAGCAGCAGCGTCTGGAGCAATATCTGGCGCAACGAAGAAAGCAGTCGCAGGTAATGGTATCATTCGTGGAAGTGGAATAAAAAAATTGTAAATTTTATGTAAATAATATATTATAATGCCACAAAAGAAAAAGAAATCACCAACAACAAAAAAAAAGAAAACAACAAAAACAAAATCGCCAACACTAAAATGCAAATGTATATGCAATCAAACAAAACAAGGAGGAATTATTCCGTTCGCTCCACTTTTGGCGGGACTAGCGGGGAGTCTGCTGCCAAATCTTTTAGGAATCGGACGTGGTCTAACATTACCAGGAACTCGTCGACCCTTTTGAGTAATTTTGATATCATTGATAAGTTAAAAGCGGTTCCTGGATTTCACGGAGTTTATTCTAAAGATGAGCTCGCAGCAATAAAATCACCATCAGCTGTAAGTTCGTGTGTTATTAATATACAAGATTTCATTGACGGATCCGGCACACATTGGGTAGCAGTTTATAATAATAATTATTTTGACTCGTTTGGACTTCCTCCAAGCGATGTAATAAAAAAGTATATGAACAAAAAATTTAAAAAGATATATTATTCATCAAATCATCTCCAACCTGTTGGAACGTCTGCTTGTGGATATTATTGTATTATGTTTATCCAACAGATGAGCAGAAATGTTAATTTTTTAAAATTTATTTTACAGTTTGACAAGCACCCTTCTCACGCTAATGATGAGATCGCAATTAATTTTATCTAAACTTACAAGTATAATAATGTCAACATACTGTCTCAAGTGTAGAACTAAAACAGAAAATATTAATGAAACAACAGAAAAAACAAAAACAACAGTATAATATTAAAAAGCTTTTGTGTAGTCTGTGGAAAAAGAAAAAATACATTTTTAAAGAAAACGTCCCCAGCGATAGTATCTCCAGCGACATCCCCAGCGATAGTGTCTCCAGCGACGTCGCTAGGATCTGGCTACCCTAATATTATTTTAGTCGACGATTAAAAATATAGAATGATATGCAACTGTGATTCTGACAGAGATTTGTGTCTTGAACAAAATAAAATTGTCGCATACTGTCAATGTTGTAACAACAGAGAAATAATAGGGTCAGGTATAGATATACATAAAATTATTGGAAAATTGCCAAAACCAAAAGGCGGTTGGACATTGCCAGGTCATCGGTATACTGGTCCGTGGAATCCGCTAGACCAACAACTAGATGAAAACGACAATCCGTTGCCAGGCCAAGAGCCTTATAATCAAGTGGATGCAATAGCAATGCGTCATGATATCTGTTATCGTGATCATGAAAACTCAAAATTAGATTGTGATAAAGTAATGTTAGACGAATTACGTGATATGAAGCCAACAAATCTACGAGAACGTTTTGATAGAAGATTTGTTCAGGGAATGATAGGAGCAAAATATAAACTTGGACTCGGCGAGTCTCGACTTGGAAAAAAAGTATACGATGATCTTGCAGTCGAGCTGCACAGACCTAAAAAAAAGTTTCCACGACGTAAAGTTGTCGCTAATGGTGTAGATGATATCTGGGCAATAGATTTGGTGGATGTATCTAATCTAGCTCAGTTTAATGTTAGCGCTGATGGCGCTCCAAAAAGGTATTTGTTTAATGTTATAGATGTTTTTAGCAAATATGCTTTCAGTGTACCTGTTTCGGATAAGACAGGGACTTCAATGACTGATGCGCTAAGACAAATAATAACGAGTGTAGAAAGAAAACCAAATAAAATCTGGACTGATCATGGATCCGAGTTTTTTAACAAAAAGTTTGAATAGTTTCTAGAACAAAATAATATAAAAAAATATGTTACAGGAAACGAGGGTAAAAGCGTTGTTGTCGAGAGATTTAATCGCACGCTAAACGAAAAATTACACAAACATATGACAGCTAAAAACACCAACAGGTACATCGATGACCTTTCTCAAATCGTAGGTGAATATAATAACACGAAACATCGAACCATCAAAATGACACCTAAAAAAGCTGTTAAAAATCCGATATTAGCAAATGAAAACATGTACCGCAGACATAAATTTAAGGTTGGTGATAAAGTTAGAATTTCTTTGATGAAAAAGGTATTTGCAAAAGGATTTACTCCAAACTGGAGCGAAGAAGTATTTGTAATTGATAAGGTACTTTTAACAGTACCTGTAACGTACGTTTTAAAAGATCTGGCAGGGGAACCGATCGTAGGTAGTTTTTATGAACAAGAACTACAGAAAACTGAGCAGGATGTTTTTGTTATCGAGAAAGTGATTAGAAAGAAAGGGGATAAAAGTTTAGTCAAATGGCGTGGGTATAGCGATAAATTTAACAGTTGGATCCCATCCAAGCAGATTATGATATAATGCTATTATAAATTAACTCATACTTTTGTTTGACAGATTTACATTTTACTGGTTTACATAACGATATTAGATACTGCTTACGATCGTTAGAGATCGTCATTAGATTAAAAATTTTAACGAATATGAAATCGAATTTGATATTTTTCTGTCGGCCTGGAATCTTGATATTTAAGAAAGGTTTGATTAGCTGCCAAAACAGTTGTTGTTCGGCAACGGTAAAATTAAATTTTATTATTTGTTTAGCAATGTGATACTTGACATTATACCGTTTAGTTGTTGGTCTGCTGTAATTTGATCTGTCAGCAACAGTGACTATTTCACCATCATCATCAGATTCATTGTTATACAAAATATCATCTTCACAATAACCAATAGATTTGTCTATAAAATCTTTGGAAAATGTGACCTTATCGCTGGTGACTTTGTCGCTAGTATCTTCTTCGTAGAGTTCAGCAAGTCGTTTCATCAAGTCCATTATTATAATATATTTTTATCTAATTTATTATTATAAGATGACTGATGAGATAAAATATCACCAAAAAGTTAATATAGTAAATTACAACGAACTAGCCGAAGCGGTAAGAAAATGTTTGTTTGGTTATAGTGTTGATGTTATTGTAATGCAAGGTGATTCTCATAAAATATTACTAACAGAAGCAGAAAAAAATAAAATTAATGAAAATGCAGTAACGACTCTAAAATTTAATCACGATGATATCATAGCATTTGCTCATCATTGCTTGACTAAAACCGAATTACAAAATATTATTGATCATCATATCTAAAACCAATCCTAGCATCGTATTCGCTTGAAAAAGTTGATTTCAATACTCCATCAGCTACAAATTTTACGACTGCGGGATTTATCTTATAATATTTCGCCGCAGCTGAAATCGATTTGAATTTAATCTCCTCATCCGTTTCGAGGTTTTTTGAAATAACAGGTTTTATTGGACATCTAAAATTAATACCACCGCCTCGTCCTTTTCTTACATTTTCCTGTTGGGTAACTAGTTCTAGATTTTCCAATCGATTATCAGTCTTTACGTTATTGATGTGATTAATAACAAGACCATTGGGTATAGATCCGTTGAACACCTCGTAAACAAACCTATGACCATAATAATTAACTTGATTCGGTGATGTTCCTCTAACAGTTACTTTGATATATCCCATATTGTTCATAGTACCAAGAAATTTTTTAGTTTTTCTGTTTCTAATAATACCGCGATCGTTAGCCTCGTATAAATCAAAGACAGGATGTGGCTGAAACTCATCTTGTAAGGATAAGTTTTCAATGTTGTCATCAGTGACTTTACCGTTATAATGATATACACGCTGTCCCTCTGGAATATCATCGCAGAACAACGTGTAAATAAAATCTTTTCTAAACATTGCAATCTTCTCAGCATTATCTCCCTTTACACTAATCGTAAAACCCGCTGACGTTAATTTGCCAACAGATATTCTAGTTTTGATGTTAATAACCGAACCTAATACATTTCCAGCGTATAAGTTATACTTTGGGTGAATTTGATATGCTTCTTGCTCACGTGCACTTGTCAGATTTACTGTCATTATATTATAGGTAATATTTTTTATCTTCAATTGATTTTTAGCGCATGCGCAGTGTGAGAAAAAATTAGACTTTGGGTGAATTTGATAAATCTCTTCCTCACGTGCGTTTGTCAGATTTACTGCCATTATATTATAGGCGATTTTTTTATCTTCAATTGATTTTTAGCGCATGCGCAGTGTTAGATAAAGTTATACTTTGGGTGAACTTGATATGTTTCTTGCTCACATGTGTTTGTTAGATTTGCTGTCATTATATTATAGGAGATTTTTTATCTTCAATTGACTTTTAGCGCATGCGTAGTGTGAAAAAATTATTAATTAGATAATACATTATAATATAATAATGTTAAAATTACGTGATATAGCTAAGAAAAGCCTTAAGGGAGAACCTAATAAAATAGCGACTGCTTTTGCAGGTTTTGATAATAGTTATCAGTTTGATAATCAAATTGTTTTAGTAAATTTTACTGCAACAAATCTTTACCACCTACTACAGACAACTGTAAAACGAGAGCTTGAAAAACACAAAAGTATTAGATTATTTGTGCAATATCATGTTATATTTTCAAATTTAGTTATAACGGAAGAATCACATAACAAGGAAATTGCAGAACCTTATATGAACGCAAAATCAAGACGTGTTTTGCTTGGGACTGATCTGTTATCACTATCTGATGAAATACACCAAGAAATCTGGAAAAAAATAGAGGAATTCACTCAATTAGGTTCGGGTTGGAAGTTTGAAATGATCAAAGATATATTGTTTCACACAATGAAATATAACGCATTACGAGGTAGTTCATACATCGACCTGCCACCAAAAATAAAAAGTAAAAGATGTTGTATAAACATCAAAAACGTAGATAACAAATGTTTCCAATGGGCTGTTCTTTCCGCACTATTTCCAGCAGAAAAACACGCTGATCGCGTTGAAAAATATATCAGTCACGTGTCTAGATCAAATTTTAAAGATATTAACTTTCCTGTGGCAGAAAATCAAATACCAAAATTTGAAAAGCAAAATAATGTTTCAATTAACGTTTTCGGACTAGATGAAAAAGAGGATGTATACCCGAGATATATTTCAGAAAAAGCTTCACAATCGACTATAAATTTACTGTACTACAAAAATCATTACGTTTGGATTAAAAACTTTAACGGACTAGTTGGTAAACAGTACAATAAAAATAGGAACAAAAAGTTCTTTTGTTACCGCTGCTTGCATGGTTGTACTAACAATGAAACATTACAAAAGCATTTGCAGTACTGTAGTGATGTGCAATGAATAACAATGCCATCTAAGGGAGATAGTGTGTTACAGTTTGTCCATCATAATCACAACCTAAAACTTCCTTTCGTTATATACGCTGATTTTGAGTGTTTACTTCAACCTGTACTTGGCGTAGAAAATATTCCTAATCAATCGAGTACAAGAAAAGTTCAAAATCATGTTCCGTGTGGAGTAGCGTACAAGGTAGTTTGTTGTACTGATTCTAGATTATCTAAACCGGTCAAATTATATCGTGGTAAAAATCCAGCTATCTGGCTTCTCAAGCAGTTGATTAATGAAGTTTATAATATTACTTATCGTTTGAAAAAAGTAACGCCAATGTTAAAATTAACACCTCAACAAGAATCCGCTCACGAGCAAGCAGAAATTTGTCATATTTGTGAAAAAGCTTTTGACGATGACAAAAAAGTACATGACCATTGTCATTTGACTGGACAGTACCGTGGAGCGGCTCATAATCAGTGTAATTTAAAATTTCATGCTCCAGATTTTATTCCAGTTATTCCTCACAATTTTCGAGGATATGATAGCCATATTATAGTAGAAGCTTTTGGTGATCCTGATATAAAATCTCGTCTAAAACTCGATAACATCATCAAATGCATCCCAAATAATTTTGAAAAGTACATGTCAGTTACGCTAGGTAAATTGCGTTTTATTGACAGCCTGCAGTTTATGGCAGCCTCGTTAGATGAGCTAGTAAAAGGTTGTAGTAAATTTGATAACCTAAGAGACTGTTTTGGAGATAAATTTAATCTACTAGCTAAAAAAGGAGTTTTTCCATACGAATACTTCGACGACTGGAGTAAATTTGATGAAACATCTTTACCTGACAAAGACAAATTTTACTCACAACTTAAAAATGAAAATATAACTGATGACGAGTACAGGTATGCACAAGATATCTGGAAAGAGTTTGATTGTGAGACTTTTGGTGATTATCATGATTTATACCTGAAAACTGACGTGTTATTATTAGCAGATGTTTTTGAAAGTTTTCGTGAAGTGAGTTATAATAATTATGGACTAGATCCTTGCTGGTATTATTCTGCCCCTGGGTTGTCATGGGATGCTTTGCTAAAGTTTAGTAAGGTAAGGTTAGAATTACTGACTGACGTTGATATGTTCAATTTTATCGAAAAAGGTATCCGAGGCTTTATTAGCGTGATAAAAAAAAGTATGCTGAAGCAAACAACAAATACCTGAAACAGTATAACCCTGACCTTCCTTCGAAGTATATAGTTTATCTAGATTGTAATAACTTGTACGTACGGGTATTCGATGGCAGAACCAATGCCTTTTAGCGGATTTCATTGGATCACGGTTGATCGATTTCTATCAGAGACAGAAAAAAAGATACCCGACGATGTTTCCTATTTCGTTGAAGTTCATCTTGATTATCCAAATTCGCTACACAAATTACATAACGATTACCCTTTCTGTGCGGAATCGATGGTCATAGATTATAGTTTGTTATCAAAAGAACAACAAGCGTTAGCATCACCAAGGCAACATTCCATGGTCAAGAAACTAGTACCAAATTTACTTGATAAGAAAAATTACGTTTTGAATTACAAAGTTTTAAAACAAGCAGTCGATGCTGGTCTTGTGTTGAGAAAAGTTCATCGTGTACTAAAATTTAATTAGTCGCCGTGGATGAGAGGTTATATTAACTCAAACACTTCAAGAAGAGCTGCAGCGAAAACAGAGTTTGAGAAAAACTTTTTTAAACTGATGAACAATTCCGTTTTTTGTAAGACGATGGAGAATATTAGGAAACGTGTAAATATTGAAATAGTTAATGATGTCAATCGCAGAAACAAACTTGTGTCAGACGATGATTTTGTGAGCATGAAAATATTTAATGAAAATCTTGTTGCGATACAAAGAAGAAAAACAAATCTAAAACTAAACAAGCCGATCTATGTTGGAGCTGCTGTGTTAGATTTATCAAAGTGGCTGATGTACGATTTTCATTATAATTTTGTTAAAAATCAGTGGCCGGCTAGTAGATTATTGTTTACTGATACTGATTCGCTCGTATATGAAATCGAATGCGAGGACATCTATCAGGACATGTACAATAATCGACATCTGTTTGATCTTTCTGATTATCCACGTGACAGTAAATTTCATGACGACACAAATAAAAAAGGTTATTGGTAAGTTTAAAGATGAAATGAACTCGAGCGCTATCAAATATTTTATCGGATTACGCAGCAAAATGTATGCCGTATTGTTAGACAATAATAAAATAACGAAAAAAGCTAAAGGTCTGCCTCGTAATTTTGTTAAAAAGTTTATGAAATTTGATGACTACAAGTACGCGCTTGATGGTGGTGTTAGTTTTATGAGAGCTATGGCAATTCGAACTAATCATCATAAACTCGAAACAGATGTCATTATCAAACGTGGATTGTACAATTTTGATGACAAACGCTATTGTAAAAATGGGGTAGATACATTTGCCTTTGGGTATTTTCATTGTGACTAAAATTTTATCTAAACTTAAGAAATAATGTTTGAAAATTTGACAATGACAAATAGCTACAATAGTAACATCAAATATCTAATGATGGACGGTAAACAGTTGACAGTTGAATTTAATAATGAAACATCAGGTATATGTTTTAATGGAACACGTGACAAGTTAAAACTTTCGCTCATCAGATCTGATAACAGCGAGTATTTCAATTATCTCGAACAATTGTATCAAAAGTTGCTAGCGGAATTTAAAAACTTTCACAGCCCCATTAGCCAACAAAACTATACTAAACTCACAATTGATCTCGATCGGTCAAGGGTATATTTTATCAACAAAAAATATCCTCTGAACAAACCAGAAATGAAAGATTTGTTTGAGTCCCATCGCTGTGTGAGCGGTAAAGTAAAATTTAGTATCTATAGTCGTGATAGTGAAGTATTTTTAATATCAACAGTTGAAACATTAATCATTGGTAATGAGATATAAAATAATATCATTTTCATTCTAATGCTAGTTTAATTTCCGCCTTGTTAATTGAAACGTTCTAATGCACAGTTTAATTTTCATCCTGTTATCTGATAAAAAATTTGTGGTAAAATCTATTTGCCGTCTTTAGAATAATCATATTCCACACATACGCTGTTCTAACAAATTCGTCACTTCTGTTGACAGAGCTTATGGCATTCCAACACCTGTTGTTTTGTCTGGTTACAAAATATCTGTCTACATAGTAGTAGTAGAGGGAAATGAGGGGTTTGGTGGGGTGGGGGAGGAGGTGTGGGAGGGGGGGTGGGCCAAAACCCTCATTTCACTATTTTGGAAAAAGGGGTGGGGGATAATTTAGGACTATAATTTATACTTGTTTGGAGGGTAAAAAAATAAAGTGGGATGAAACCCTCATTTCCCTCTACTACTGTATCCTAGCTACAAAAATGGAAGTTAAAGATACAACATTTTGCCACTTACCAGGATCTGGCATGTAAGAAGGGGGTGGCTTAGTGGTAGACACAATCGATGTAGATGATGTTGAACTACTACTTGGAGAAATTGTTGTCCTTATTTGATTTGTTGTATTTGGACCTGTAGGTAATAATAAAATATATATTTTCTAGCTTGCATATATACTGTTATTTTTCATTGACACATTTGTTCATCTTGATAATGTATAAATAAATAGATAACTATATAAGTTACAAATAAATCAATGAATTAATCAATACAAACGTAATATAGTAATGGAGTAAAAGAGAACTGCTTAAAGCTGCCACGTATTGTTATTTGCATTGGTAAGTGGAGAAAAGAAGCAAAGGAACCACTTAGATGTTTAGAGAAACTTCCTATTATCTGTAAAGATTTTTGAGTAATTGTCGTACTTAATGAAATACAAATGTTTCTAAATTTTGATTTAAAATATCAAGGGAATATAAAAAAATTTTAACTGTGAAATGTGTGAGCATTCTTTTTAATTGTTTTCATAGTTTGTGTTTGTGTCGTTTGTTTATGCACCTCAAGGGCGATATCATTTTATTACACGATAAATAAGTTGCTGTTGTTGGGCTTAACGCCATTGTTCAGCACACGGTAGGCTAAATATGGCGGCCAGTAGTAATGGTGGAGGAAGAAACCGGGAAATCCGCGGTAAGAGCTACTGGCAAGCTTTCTCACATATCCACATTCGCTAAATCTTAGACTCGAACCCAAGCAGACAGAGGATGGCAGGGTTCCGTAAAGGAAAGTGCTTTAGATTATCTAGGCCACTCGGGAACCCCGTTAAATAAGTGAATAAAAATCTAGAAAATGTTTAACATGTATTAGAAAGAAATTCTCATCTTTGCGGTTCAAGAAGTTGGCTTTCTATATATGTACAAGCTGTTTATGAGTGAAAGCTATTTGAGAGCCTATCAAGTGCACATCTGAAGGGTTGAAAAATGGTTGAAAATGTAAAACTCGTTTCAGTGTAGTTTGGGAGCTGGGGGATGTGAGATGAGGTTTTGCACTGTTTTGCTTTGGTTGTGATAGCAAAGTTAAAGTAGCTTATGTTGTTCATTTCTTATTATATTTATATTGGTATTTGTTAATTTTTAAACATGTCCTTTCTATCCATCAATCGATTTACACCGTCTTTCTTCCATATATTAATTAATAAATATATCATTATCTTATCCATTTATTACGGATGTTCTTGTCGATCTATCATCAATCCATTCCATATATTTATATTTCCATCTATTAACAGCTGATGTTTCTATCGATCTATGATCCACCCATTCCATTATTTTCATCGGTCTGTCATCTATTAATTCTTGATGTCTCTAGAACTATGATCCATCCATTTCATATATCATATATCTATATTTTTATCGGTCTGTCATCTATTTATTCCTGATGGTTCTATCGATCAATTATTGATCCATTCCTTATGAAACTCTATAATCTGTGAATTACATTTGTACTTAAAGGTATATCACCCATCCATTCCTAATGACCCGCCTGATATATTACCCATCCACTTCTTTTATTCATCCATGCAATCAGTTATACACGAAAATAGATAAAAAATAAAGATTGATGTTGCTTATGAAATTTAAAACAGGATTTAACAATAAAGATACAAAAGAACTATTATTTATTTTAAAAAATAATAAACGACGACTTTGTATATGTGATATCTGCCGCATGATAATAATGCTACAAACATGAAATAAATATATAAGTTGCCTCGTACCGGAATCTGGCAGGGAAGTAGTAGGCGGTTTAGTGGTGGTAACCATCGGGGTGAATGCTGTGGAAATGCTGCTTGGAGAGATTGTTGAGATTGTTGTATTGACTGGATTCGTTGTATTCGTTGCATTAGGTGCTGTTGCGTCTATATATATATATATATATATATATATATATATATATATATATATATATATATATATATATATATATATATATATATATATATATATATATATATATATATATATATATATATATATATATATATATAATTATTAAGTATTTAATTAGCTGGTTTTATACTTTTAGCATCTGATTGAAATCTTGAATATATCATTAAAACAATTTTTTTTTATTTATTGCTACTAAAAATTGGACATTTGAGAATCCATTATTTCTCTGAGTTTTGTATATTAACGTATTGCAGAAAAAATAATGCAGGAAGAAGTCTGAATGGATGACATCACATTGTATTCTCTTTTGTTTCATTTCGATAGTTGATGATTGCGTAATGAAAATATTACCAATGAAAACGTATCAGCAGAAGAGATGTCTTTACAAATTTTACTAGAATGAATGGTACTTACCGGCAATTCACAATGATTTCCATTTTCTGTTTTCATTTATGTTAATTGGTTATTGCAATAAACAATATTTTAAAAAATGAAAGAGCCGTATGCAGCACAATTCTTGCAATATTTTAAAGAAGAACGAAGTTTGTGGAAAGAAAAGCGGAAAGGGAAATCGATTTTTTGATGTAGAAAGAACAATATAAATACCTAATATTTTCCTCTGTAAATTTATGCTAAATATGATAAGGATAAATTTCGGAATGCAGTTTAGATGGTATCATCTCTCATGTTTTAGTCACATTAGTCTTTACTACCAAACCGACGCTCTGATATTATGAGCAGCTCTGTTTCGAGGAACACAAGCCATTCATGACATTAGTTCCAAGGTGCTGTTAATTTCATTTTGACACGGTATAACTTGTTGGGATACTTGTTATTTAGCCAACAACCTTATATTCTGACTCTTTCATGGTTTTCATTTCATCCATATGATTACCACATTTGCAACTTTGTTATTTAATATGCTCATATTTATAACTTTTCTATTGTAACATTGTACAGTGGTGTGCAAAGGTCAAACGCTAGAGAGATTATATTTCAATAGAAAATTCTGCGATTTAATTAACGATGAGTTTTTCTCCTTATTTAATTCTTGATCACATTATTTATGATATATTCCGGTATGTATCTGACAACGTGGTCATATTATCATTTCCACTCAAAGATGCTCTAATCACGAAACAAAAACCTTAAACTCAGCTAATGATATAATATTTGCGGGATTACAATTAGGAATAACGAAGAAAAGAGTTAAACACAGGCATAAAACTTTCAACCCTTAAAGTAATTCGGATGAAACAGCATGTACATAAGCTTGGAGGCTTTCCACTATACATTATCTGCGCATGTACATCTTGATTAATACAACGTTAACAAATAGTCGAAAAAGTTTGCATGGCACACGAATCAGTACAAAGCAGGCACTCACAATCAAATAGGTGTTTGAAAAGTGGACTATAGAAAACGTATTCTCAGTATCACAGTGTTTGTATCATATAAACTAACATGGATTTACAACATGTTCCAACTGAATTAAAAAGATGCAAGATCCTTACCAACCATGACATGCATGGAAAAGAGGGTCTTCTCAAAAGAAATGAATGGACTTTCTTCTCAAGGATCGTTTATTTTTTTTGGGGGGGGTAAAGGAAAATGTGTTTCTTATGCAGGATGTGCTTGTGAAACACTTTAGTGTTGGATACAAGTAGGATGTCATCAAATATCTAATTTATCTCTTTATTTCTTTGTTGCCTGCATTTTCCACGAACAAAATATATAACCAGCAATTGAATAGCAACTTATATAACACAAAATGGCCATTTTATTGAGGTCTATATATGAGCTTTACATATTAGCTGTGTCGACGACACAAGAGATAGGAACTGACGTGTTTTCCTGTTCTTTCTATCATATATAAAATGATACATATTAGTGACTGTTTGTTTTTCCACTTATTGTATCATTGTTTAACTTTTCTCATTTAATTTCAATAAATGGTCAATCATTTTAGGATATATATATATATATATATATATATATATATATATATATATATATATATATATATATATATATATATATATATTTATATTATATATATAGAGAGAGAGAGAGATAGAGAGAGAGAGAGAAAGAGAGAGAGAGAGAGATAGATAGATAGATAGATAGATAGATAGATAGATAGATAGATAGATAGATAGAGAGAGAGAGAGAGAGAGAGAGAGAGAGAGAGAGAGAGAGAGAGAGAGAGAGAGAGAGAGAGAGAGAGAGAGAGTCGAATCATATGAAAATGAAAGTTATAGATGAGATAAAGAATAAATAACTTTGAGTAATAAGTACCTGTGCCTTGGACTAAAATAAAAATGTCTCGACGAATAGAAGGTCTGGTTAGAAACGAGAGATAAATGTCAAAAGTGTGACCATTTCTGTCCTTCTGAATTCGATCCCATGTAAACGTCATTATAGCATCTGATGGGTTACATGTAAAATTGTATCCAGCTGGTATTTCACCATATCTATATAGGATGCTGCAGTTCTCGTCTACATAGGATCCATGTATGAGGCTATACCAATTTATATATTCGTGCGACGAGATATATGTCCAACCGCTGGAAACATTTACTTTGACGGTGATCACTAATGTTTCGTTTTCTTTGACCCTTGCAATTGGATGAGGACAGATTTCTGCATCATGATTTTTATAGCCTGTAAAAAAATTATACAGGAGATATTTTCTTTTTCTATTTTAATAGCAGATATATTTCATCGTGTTGTACCCCAAAAGCTTAATTTTTGAACGGTAATGGCGAAGCTAAGAGTTAAACAATAAAGTTTTGGTAACACATGATGAAATATATCAGGCATTAACATAGGAAATGAAAGTTGGTTTTGTTAAATACCACACTTGCTCAAAAACTGAAGTTTACGAGACTAATCTAACGCTCAAGTAACATACCCTCTCCCCACCCCATTTAGTAAATTCACCGCTTTCATAGCCAGTTCATATAAAGTTAAGTGACTTAGAAAAGAGGGAGGGTTTGGTGAACTAATCTATCGCGATACATTACAGTTGTTCCATTTTGTAAACTATTTCACCCAAATAAAAACAATAAAAAATGCGATTCAGCAATACATCGTATCGGGTTTGTCGTTGTTATCACGGTAGTAACGGGAAATAAATTTGAGGGAAACAAGAAGATTACTTTCCATGTCTGAAATGTAGCAATCGCAATCAAAAAGTATGCTGGCTTCTATTTATTTGCTCAAACTCACAAAGTACTCCTTGTTTGTGTCTATGCATGTACAAATTTTGTAGACACGCGGATTAAATTGTCGCATGACGTGATTGAAAATCTTATATTTTCACATTTCAAAATGTATATCTGTGTGTGTGTGTTTGTGAATGTTTGTGTTTCTTAAGGGTCAATTTATGAAGGGTAGTACGTACATAGTTGTACAAGAGAAACTTCGCATCAGGAGTAAATAGAGTAAAATTATATATATATATATATATATATATATATATATATATATATATATATATATATATATATATATATATATATATATATATATATATATATATATATATATATTCTAACCTGAGTACAGTAACCGCCAACGGAGAAAGGCAAATTATGCCTTTATCGACAAGTGACATCTGACAGCATGAACAGGTCTCAAATTTGGTTCAGAACAAAATATTTTATCAACCGGATGTCATTATCATACTGTAATTATTATTGTTATTATCATTATTATGATTATCATCATTATTATTATTATTATTATTATTATTATTATTATTATTATTATTATTATTATTATTATTATTATTATTATTATTATTATTATTATTATTATTAATTCGCATGTACTATTATTAGTACTAGTAGTTTGCTACCAAAATATATATCAAGTGAAAATAAACTACAACTATTTGCATGAACTCATTTCTGTTCCATCTTGTCCTATCACAAATTTAGCAAAGAAAACGTATGTCTCCTTTGTACCGTACCTATGTCAAAACCTATGACGAAGACCATCCTTGTCAAGACTGCTCCTTCTCAGGAACTTAGTCAGTGTGAAATTCTTTAATGTTGTGGATCTGTGATATCGCTTATCAAAATGCTACGAAACTGAACACTTTTCAAATACAGAATTTACCAAAAGAACGACTCCTCGCAGAAAGGCATCTTCACGAGCTACGTCAACAAATTTCTCAGCTAAAGCAAGAAGGCTGTGGATATCATTTCAGGAGTCAAACTCCAGAAGACTACGAAATATTCAAAAAATAGTACCGTTCCATCGAAGGCTCAATTTAAGCCACATGTGTGGAGAACGAGCTAGTGACTGATCTGATTTACCACATTTTGTTATCCAAAACCTAGTAATAAATGGAGACTGAATGCCACTAAACAGACTTTTTTAGTTACTAAGGACATTTAGACGTGGTCTGATTTGGACATAAAAACTAACTATGCCACGACCTTTATCAAGTGTTGCAACAGATTACGTAGAAGGAAGTCACTGACTGAATTGAGACCTTGAAGGAGTAACTAATCGTTGTACAATATTTGTTTCGATTTAATTTGGGACATCAATTCGTTTATGTTAGTAACTACGGTTGTCAGATTTCATTTACCGGCAGATTGACTTTGGACGTTGAACTAACAATATTTGCAAAGACACGATGGTCACATCACATCTGAATGTACAATAAAGACGCATTATGTTATGAATTGCGTTTTCTGGTGAATATTTCTCAAACGCAGTGTGAAGGATAGATTAGTGACGCTTTTTCGACATTATATACTTACAAAGAAGTGTGTGCAGCTTGTTGCTTCTACAAACATTTGATAGATTTCGTGACTGGAAACGTTTTGGATTCAATTACTGGTCGCAAGAAGAGACTGACTATGCCAAAGTTGAGTGAAATTGATTAGAAAGGTGGGCATGAAAGAATTAAGACTGATGGTGGCAGTCAATCCCGCTTTAGAAACCATGGCAAAACAAGAACCATACACAGCGAAAACCCAAGTTCAGGACAATACCGTGTCCACGTCAACACGAATGAAAGGTTATTCTTGGAGGAAATCTTGAAGACTTTTAATGCTGTAGAGACTAAAAGACCATCTGAGAGTGTCTATAAAAATCATGGAATACACTGTTAACGAAAATATTTTACATTATTTTCTTTACATTACACTTTGGTCATTTGATTTGTATTGGATTGATATACTTATCAACTTGGCTACTTGTTTTAGTTTCGATCGTCAGTGGAAGCCAATCATCTCTGTTGGCAACGTACAATCGCGGTTACAAATATTTGTTTTGTTTAATTGACAACTTTTCAATATTTGCTTGGATCATTTCGACTGCTAAAACAAGATCCGAGCTATTACGATCTTTCAAACTGGTGTTAAAAAAGCGATCGTCATATTCTCCGATGGCAAACAGGCAAAGGAACCGAAATCTTTAGCAACGAAGATAACAGACATTCCATACTCCCCCCGATACCTTTACGATGGGAGAATTGGTGCTTTTTGGAAAATGAAACGCACCTTTCACGAAGATTTACCTGACTGGACCAACAGATTGTTTCGTGTCACTTGATGAATGAATCCGCCATCATCTCGTCTATAAATTTAAGAACCTGAATGAAAGGTAAATTGTTAAAAGTAACTTTTATCTAGCTCTAGCTAGAACGATTGACCAGAAAGGAAAAAGACGTGTACAATATCGAAATTATTCTCGTTAGAAAAACATGTAAGGTAGGCAAATGCAAAAATCGAAGAAGTATATGTGAGTTGGAAATGATATCCACCTAGTTTTGATTTTTTTCTCATTGCCTCATTGCACACAATCAACTATAAAAGGAAGCAACAGTCATACCGTGAAAAAATCAATGACCACTCCTGATCAAATTTCCTGTATTCAAAGATCTATAAAAGGGTATGATGTAGACAACGTGTGCTTATAGAGCAAATCGTCCATTTCTGTCCAAATTTGTGATATGTTGTGTCTTTGAAGCAGCTTTTGCTAATCTGAGTTTGCAATTTGGATACAAAGTGAGGATCATTTTGCTCAGCAATTGCATCGGTTACATTCTTCCCAATAATTCCTTGAAATATTCGATGAGGGGTAACAACTGTAGCCAATCACCACCATGACGTCAACAATCCTCTTTTGGATATTTTGGAAAATCATTCTCCCTTGACATCGGGCTTTCTCCTCGGAAACCACAACCATCGAATTATAAATAACCAATTTTATTTGAATTTACCAAATACCAACAGTTCCACATGTGTGTCATAACAACACATAATGTAATTTCACATCCAAAGTACTCCAGGTCGTACAATTCGATCAAGAAACGCATTGGGAAGTGATTTTGAATATAAAGCATTCATCCCACTCAAGACACAAGGCTATCTTGTCAGTGAAAGCAAACGACATTTCTGTTGAAATCTTCAACGAACAAGTGCAACCATAGACAGCCAATCCTCATTTCAGAATCTATGAAAATGAGGATTTCTACAGATTACTATTTTAGTGCTCAACATCTGATCAAAACGATTACAACTAGTTTCAAAGATCAGTTTGACAACGCCATTGGCAGAATTACTTTAGGTGTCCGTCCCTTTTCTCCCACATTGTTTTATATTCTGGGTAGACACACTAAAATAGCCATAAAATTAGAATACATGAACAGTAACGAGCTAGGTTATAAATATAGGACTGAAAAGGGTTGAATTTTATATTTGTGTACTCCAATGAGGTGGAGTACAACAAGGTGGGAAACACAATCGCTCCCGTACTGGAAGTCATTATTTTCAAATTGGCTTCTGCCATTTTGGGAGGTGGAAACACTTATCACGTTCACTGTGAATTTGTACATACCCTTTAAATAGCAGTAAGTAAGTCGTATTTTGACAGTGTCAACCTTGATACCGAAGATCTGGGACAAAATAGTCCATTCTCGAAAAGGACAGACACAAATAAAACCACATTTTCGCAAAGGTATGTTCAATTATAATCCAGGCATCCCTTACATTAAGGATTCGCTAGATAAAACGGCTTGATCGCCTCGATTTAATATTTTAAAAACCAATCATTATGTATCCATAACTTTTTACATTGTCGTGACTCAAATTCCCTCACTTACTATCAATTAAATATCCCAAAATGTTGGAACTAACCCGTCGCGCATGCACGAATGTGCAAATGCGTTGTTAATCCAAGTCACGGTCGGGTGCTCTGATTAGCATCTTGAATACACACAAAATGAGTAAGATGGGTAGTTTGTTTCGACCTTCAGCTGCACATGGAGTATGCTAGTCGCCTTTTGGTCGAACTTTCTTTGGAAGCCTTGAAGGGGAAGCTTTCTAGGCACCAAACTAAAAGAAAGAGGAGGGAAAGTGAAAAAGGCATCGTATAATGATGTGCCAAGCTGTAATGTGAAGTCTGTGGTGAGGGCACAACTACAATCTGTGGATAACCACCACCATTACAAAGGGCTACTGTACCTAAGACAGGGGACTGGGATCTGAAGCTACTACAGCAGATGCAGCGGTAGTAGGAAGAACAACCATTACCATTGCTACCACGTGCACGGCTTTGACTTCCTAAGTTAGCAACAATAACAACCTTAAGAGTCCCTGAAAAGGAGGATTGGTGCTCTGAAGCGAGTGAGGCTCCCTCACATTTTACCATCTCCGCCAAGTGCTGGGGTGGAAATCAATTAAATCAACAGTGTTTATGTTGTGCTTGTCTGAAAGGTTTGTACATTAACAATGTGTACTGAAGAAATAAAATGATCCTTTTTATAGCATACTAGATCTCGAGAAGAGACATATCATTTTGCAAAAAAATATTTTGTCTGCATATGTTTCGGTGTGCATGTCTATATCATTCCCATAAAAAGATCTCTTCCACTTCTCAGTTGTATTTTTATATGCAGGATTAAGTGAGTTGTCTATAAATACTTACTACATTGCTTGTATGTTTTTGTTGTTGTTGTTTTTATAGGGTTTAACGCAATTTTTCAGCACAAGATATGCTACACATGGCGGCCAGTATTAATGGTGGAGGAAGAACCCTGGAAAACCTCAGGAAGAACCACCGACCCACGAGTAGCTACTGGCAGGCTTTGTCACTTACCCACGTTAGCCGAGTCTGGACTCGAACTCATGCAGACAGAGGTGAGATGGCAGTGATCCGTAACGGACAGTGCTTTAGACCACTCTGTCACTCGGAACCCCTATGTTTTGTTTTTTTTTTTAGGTTTAGTGTATTTGCGTGTTTGTTTTTGTCTTTTCCTGAAAAAAAAATGATTTTCGCATTTGAAGATCTTTCTGATAGCGTATGGATTTAAGGTTAGGTGTATGATTGTGTATGACTTTGTCTCGTTTGATGTGTGTTTTTCACGAATATATTGTACCTGTATGTAATAAGATGAAATGTTTCTTTTAGGTCCGCCCGAAAATATTTCATTGCACGTGATCAGTACTTTTGGTGAGGAATGTTGCCGTTGCTTCGAAAAGATAAAACTGTTTTCGTCGGTAGTACCACAGAGTATTTCAGATAAGCTTATAAGGTGGTCAAAAGCCCAAACAAGAATGTCCAGTCGCAAAGGTAGCATCAAAAACAAACGTAAAACTAAAAGAAGCAGCACATTAATACAATGGCCATGACTTTCTCGATATATTTAGCTGATGTAAGGTGGTTAAATCCTCGGATATTAGACCCAGCCGCATAAGGTGTTATCGACTAATACAACGTCTAACTAAAGATATAGAGACTCAAGGTGCATTAGATAGGGAGAACAATCCTATACCAAGCAGTATCATCTAACGCCAATAAGCACACATTTTAATATTCTAAATTCTGCGCAAGGCGAAAACTTTAGAACACAACATCCCTGGAGGACGTGGACCCTTCCTGCCATCGCAGTCTGTGAAAATACTTCCCCTCTAGCGCCTCAGCCAGATATGAAAATGACGAGTGCGTGGGACGCTCTCTTCAGGAACTTTAATATCCCTCATGCTTGCAAGGAAATGTGGTGTAATCTATAGTGGCTCCATTCCCATTTGACGATCAATTAACCATTGTGCAATAATGTGTATCGCTCTCGCGCGCGTATCACCTGACAAGAAATTAAGTAACATATGATTTTATATACTTTTTATAACGTTTATTCATGATGTAAGTTCTTCAGAATAACTTTGGTTTTGTTTTACCTACGTGACCCGAGTCTGTTAGAGCTAAAAATATATGTTTTTGTATGTGTTAAAAATTATTAATAATTTTACTGAATAAGACTTATAAGAAGTAAGTAACTTCCCTTTCCTTGGGCTGAGTCACATCAGTAGGCAAATTCAAAAGAGAAAGTATGTAGTAAGATCCGTCACGTGGGGGTATATTGTAAAATTTAGCTGAAATAGAAAGTGTATATCAGGAAAGAATTAGGCAACCATATTGATTCCGATTTTGGAGTTATCCTCATGTATAGTGTTCCTGTAGTATGTATAGGACTTGGAATAATATACAAAAGTATGTAGTAAGATCCGTCACGTGGGTGTAAATTGTAAAATTTAGCTGAAATAGAAAGTGTATATCAGGAAAGAATTAGGCAACCAGATTGATTCCGATTTTGGAGTTATCCTCATGTATAGTGTTCCTGTAGTATGTAAAGGACTTGGAATAATATACAAAAGTTTCCATTTATCTTGATTCAGAAGAATTTTGTGTAGTTATCCTGTCCTTTCCCTTACGCTTTTGCATTTTGTGACTTACGCCATCAGGCCCAGTGAGACAGAAATGGATATAATAATATATATTATTTCATTTTCAGAGACTGTACTTTCATTCAAGATATTAGAGTTTTATTTATGAATATAAAATAATACATTATAATAATCAACTACTGAAAAAGAAGTAAAAATTTCCTTCAGTACGTTATCCCTTTTTTATTATACATGCAAAATGGAACATTATTTCCTTTAGCTCTGAGTGGTGTTATAGAATTTGAACGATTTGTCTGTGAAAAGTAATTTATATTAATTTTCAGAAAATAATTTAGGATCTTTGTTCTTAGGATCTGAAATATATCACTCCGTATTACATTTTTATATTGGTCGTTAGCATACTTTTTGATTGTGATTGCTATATTTCTGACAATCTATTGGTCTCCTATTATTTATTACAATTACACTGACCCTTATCAATATTAAAATTCTTATCTGGGAATCAAACCACGATTTTTCATCCGAACTGAAGAAAGAAAGCACAAATCTGAGAAATATTATAATTTGGTAGTGACTATATTAGTTCAAGCATCATTATGTCTTAGGGATAGCAATAGATCTGACCAATTAGTTCCAGCAATTAGAGAGTTGAATATTTTTAAAAATCGGATTTGCTGTAAATCCAGATTTTGCACTTATAGGCCTCTTTGTATATCACTGTTTGCAGTATTCGGAACATCACAGTTACGAACTTAACTTCATATTAATATTTAAAATTCAGTGTGAAGTATTGTTATATGACTATCATGTGACTGTTATGTGGCTTTAAACTAACCAACGGAAAAACGCAAAACAAAGAAGTTCAGTAAAATTGAACTAATACTTTATATCGCAAGATTTTAGAGTGAACATTTAACAAAAACTTACAGTATTGTAGACTAAATCACAAATAGTCTTGAAAGTTACTCCACGATTCCCAATGTATCGATTTTTTCCAAATGAACTCCATTTTTGTTTGCACTGAATTCCAATCTCGAATGTGCTGCTACGCTACTAGATGTGCTGATTCTTAATAATCTTAATGCATCACAGTAATATAATCCAGAACGTCGTTGAAGGAATTCACAATAATCCCAAAGCAATGATTTAGTCCAAACTATTACTAAGTTCTTTGTGATTCCAACGAATAATTTTAATAAATACATCCTCTCATAATAACAAAACACAACAAAAGTGTTCATTCCACTAGATAAATAGGATATTATCAATAAATAATTCGGATGGAAAATCCTTATATACGTCCCTCTTAACATATGTCGCAATAAACATATTTTGATAAAATTTAATGTAAAATTACCTTAAACTGCAATTTAAAAAATCATATATATATATATATATATATATATATATATATATATATATATATATATATATATATATTTATTTATATATATAGATAAATATATATATATTTATATACATACATATATATACATATAATATTCTAAAGTCACAATCAAGGTTCCTCACGTTATAAAGGAAAATAAAAATGTCTGCAACATTATTTCTTTTGCATATTAGTCAAATATACATGTGATATAAGTATAATAATTGAAATTACATCGTTTGCGGTCTCATGGATTACACGCATTGCAGGTAAAGAAATATAAACTTGTATGCAACTGAAAGTGCTTTGCAATCAGATTATCTTGAACTTGATGTGCCTGATGTCAATGTTGTGTACCTGCAGCACCAAATCTAATCTTAACAATCCGCTATTTTCCTTAGATACAAGTCTTTGGTCGCAAACTAAGTAGCAGAAAGAAGCAAAACCAAGACATTTTGTAACACTTAGTAAACAATTTAATTGCTAAACAATTTATAAATGAAAACAAGAGAGGAATTTACAGTATTATGACGTGAAAGCCCTAAATGAAATAAACGTTTCTTATCAATTTCAAAACCGGATTTGTACTGGCCCTCAAATGTTGCTTACAGGCTCGTTTTAGAGTAACAAAAGAAAAGAGTGAAACCAACAAGCTCTGTAAGTTTTAAAAAATGTAATTTATTTCCTTAGAAAACACGATGGAGAGTGAAAATACAAAAGAGGACTTGCAGTTTCCAGGGTAGAAACTTGATGACGTTTCAAAACGGAGGATGATGAAGTCATGTGAAGTTTTTATACAAATGTCGAAACTTCCACTTGTTTCAGTGTTGAATAAATTTCCAGTGAATGTCTTTGTCACTTGTATAGCTCTCCAGGGAATAAAGCATTATATTCTAACAAAAATAGATGAACTTCTGAACAACCTGTCATCTATGATAAAACATCTCGAGCTCCGAAGATGTAAAAATATAACTATTTATGGCACCTAATATAAATATATACTTCTTCTTGAAGATATATTATACGACTAAATATTTCACAAGGATCTGAGAATTTTTAAATTAAACTAAGACCACATTTCATGCGCGCACGATGGGATGTGTGGCTATTTCGCAATAAACAACGCGATTTTGCGTGGGCCAGATAAATGAACTTAGCGGTAACCAGTCGTTTAGCGTAGTGTTGTTTACTTAAATCGACTAATAATATCAGGATCAAATCGTGACTATGCTAGTCATATTACGAATTATACAAACATAATATCTCTTTCAAATATATCAGATCCCGTGAAAATAAACATTGCAATATAATGTAATAATACAAAAATTAAATAACGAATAATTTAAAATCAACACACAAGAAATTAAATTTCATATTCGTAACACAAGAACTGTGACGCTCTCAAAACGAAATCTAGAATTCCCTCAAATAATTTATAACAGTATCAGAGTATTATTATAATCCAAATAATGAGCACAAATGCCTTTCATCTCAAATGACATATAAGTACAATACAAAATACACCTGCAGACTTGCAACAGGAACACAAGAAATGAGAATGACTAAAATATTAGGATGAAAGTTATTACTCAGTTCTCTCTTTATTAACACTTTTAGTGCGACTATATTTCGCAATAGACACACAGTAGCAGAATATAATACTCGTTTTGAGTCAAACTTGCTTACTCATGTGACTTAGTCCTACCAATAATTAGTTAATGAATTCTTGCAGATATGTTGAAACCCCATAGACCATTCGCGCCAATAGGTATTTTTCTTCTTCTTCTTCTTCGTCTTCGTCTTCTTCTTCTTCTTCTTCTTCTTCTTCTTCTTCTTCTTCTTCTTCTTCTTCTTCTTCTTCTTCTTCTTCTTCTTCGTCTTCTTCTTCTTCGTCGTCGTCGTCTTCTTCTTCTTCTTCTTCTTCTTCTTCTTCTTCTTCTTCTTCTTCTTCTTCTTATTATTATTATTATTATTATTATTATTATTATTATTATTATTATTATTATTATTATTATTATTATTATTATAGTCACCTCTGGTGGCTTAAATGGTTAGAGAGTGCGCCACGGTTGAGTAAGGTCCCGGGTTTGAATACTGACCGAGTCATACCAAATACTTCTATAAATGGTATTTGCAGCAGTCTCTCCTAGCGCTAGCATTGGCGGGTTATTGCTAGAACTACTCTGCCTCGTGTCAGAAGAGTGTTACTCGTTAGGATATAATGCTTCTTGTTTGCTGCATGATAACCCAGTGCTAGACATGATTATAAACTGTCATACTTCAGTCATCGCAGCAATATGACCAAAATGTTGTTAATGCTAAGTTAAAAATCAAATCACACACATATACACACATTATTCTTATTAATTGTCAACAAATACGTAAATATATATATATAGATCCTATATAATTTCAACAACTTCACTGATTAGTAAATTTAATTTAGTGATCCCACAATCCTTACTTCAGTTAGCAAAATTAAAAATGTTATATACATCTGTCTTTTTTCTAAGTGCTGGTATATTCTTTTAGCTTATTTTCATCATTTGTATTCATGACTGTAAGTTATACATAATATCTTTAGTAAAACGTATAAATCAAAGTAGTTTTAAAACAATCTGGCAGAACTATCATATTAAGAGGAAACGTGCGGTACGGAATTCAACCATTTTAAATGTCAGGCTTTACATGTTAATAGACCTTCAAAACCTACTCAAGTACAGTACTTTCTATGCGCAATTAAACTGAAAATTATGAGAACACAACATATGTATATTCTCCTGAAACTATTTAAACACGTGCTGCTTCATGGGTTCATCAAGATGATCGTCGCACATTCAGTGCTACATGTCTGCTGCAATACAAAAGCAAGGAAAAAAATAGCTGTATACTCCTTGTATATCACATTTTAGTCCGCCAATGACGTATGAAGAAGCATATATAAATGTTGTCTTAACAGTAGACTATTGCTTCGATGGATATCTGGATCAGTGATAAATTTCCACTTTGTAATCGTTATTGACATGGGAAGATAACGTGAAAAATATAAAACTCGTATTCAAAATGAATTAAACTTGGCACATACTTTCCATCCCCTCTGTTTCCATATTGTGACGGTGTCTCTGCACGTTTAAATGATGGCAAGTGTACAATGGAAGAGTGTGATAGTGAATACAATCCCCGTGATAGTGGATACAATCAATCTTGTTGTCAGTAGCAATATTAAGTTAAATATAATAATGAATTAAATCAAATGTAAATAAATTTACATGTTTTGAATTACCTTTTTCTATTTCGTCAATTAATTTTGTTTATTTTCCGATCGTTTTAATATAATCTAAGTTGACTAAATGTCTGCGCGTTCAGGGTTCAATAAGCTAACTATGCACTATGTTTAGTACTCTACTTTCTTCATTTAAAACAACTTTCATGCTTAAATCATTTATGCACTTTCATAAACTTAATGCAGTTCTTATCGATCTTCTTATTCAATCCCTGTTCTATTTACACCATCACTTGCTTATTCATTGATCGTCAAAATAGCGTATGCAAGCTTTGATATCTCCTCTAGATTTTACTAAACGGAACTCTGATACTCTAATTTATACGAAGGGGTTTCAATTCCTTTTGATGACTTATAACACATTAAGTAGTTTTTAATTGCTGAAATGTTGTTGCACGATATTTTCATCTGCGGTTATGAATTTGAAAAGTGTTTGCTAAAGGAAACACTTAGCTGGTCCTCATAGGCAATAAGAACATGGCTGGCTGGGGAGAAGTGGCAATCAAGGGGAGAATTTCTATATTAAAGAATAGCGAGACAAGGGACTTGCCCACCGTCTTTTCCTTTTTGAAACTGTCTTTTAACAACAGAAACTCGACGTTATGCTATAACATTTAATATAGCATGTAATGGGTTTGAATTCAATGGCTGAGTAACGGGGACCATTATCGCTTACACAAACTGCACTTATGCCATCACAAGAGATGTGCGTTTTTAAATTTCGAAATATGTGGAACTAAAAGTGCCTGGAAAAAGTCAATGTCAAACAAACAACTATTTGGTCATCAATCAAAATGTTATTTTCATCATCAAAAGTGACCATGCCAGTAACAATTTACTGATATGGTTTTTATGGAAATTCATGTGTGATTAGGGGTTCCTTAGACTTAGAGTCCCTGTGAGTAAAAGACATCGAACAATGCAACGTGTTTTGTCTAGATAACCTTGACCAAACGATGAGATTTTTTTGACGGTCTTATGTCTTATTTACACTATGTCTCAGGTAAACTGTTCCTAAAATTTCCTATCTGAGTGATCTCTGCACAATTAACTTTAATTTCTGCAAATTAAGTCATTTTCTACAGACAGTAATTTTCTGTGATTATCTGGATTACAATCAGTACCAACCTTCTGCCATCCCAAAACTATAGCATGTATCAAAGTTAGCATTTTTCGATCGATTCTGAGTGCATTTGGTAACAATTTCAGTTGCAAACAATTGTTGTTTTATGGTATTTTCATGAAAGTCAAGATCTTCAGTTAAATTAAGGTATGTGTCCAGCATAAACCGTCTTAACAATTTTTTAAATCCTCTACAATTATAGCTGAACACAACTAAAAGCCATTTCACAATGACTAATATTAACTTAGAAAGGAATAACTTTGATTATCATATCCTTATATGCTGACTATAGCATGACTTATTACACAAAACATGCCCTGGACTATGGTCAATTCCAGTACAAATTTTCATCAAATTTGTAAGAAAGGTATGGCCACTTTACTTCAGTTTTAGCAAAGAATCTGACAAAAATCAGTTAAATCCATGTAATTTCCAAGTGGTGAACCAAGATCATGACCTGATATCAAAGTAAATATCAAAGAATCTGACAAAAAATATGTTGAATCATGTAATTTTCAAGTGGTAAATCATGGTCCTGAGCTAATCTCAAAGTAAATGTTGTTTATAAATAAGCATTATCTTAAGGCATAATCTTCAAAAATGGACAAAACAAGCTAGCTAAGGTATTGTTTATAAATCATCCTTACAATCTACAATCACAGACAAAGGTTAAACACACAAAATAGGTATACATCACATGACACACAAGGTATAAAAACAAACGCTCTGAATAAATATTTCAGATACATATTGTAATAACCTTATAGACGTACAAACATTTATTCCATACTTCATAAACAGATATGTTATTTTACCTGCCGCTACAGATCAATATCTAGAGGTACTAATAGCAGTTAAGTAAGAATAGTCCCCACTTTTTGATATGGACACACGTTCAACAAAATACCTCTTACAATAGCCAAGTAGGAATGGTGGCAGATACGATGATCATTGATCACATCATAAAGCTGGTGGTCACCAGAAGCAAACATTGTCTAACTTTCTCTACCTGATATAAATACTGGTCAATCCATATATCTAGCTCTCAAGCAAAAAATATATTTATCTTTCAAAATAATTTATTCAAGTTGAATACGTCCATAGACTTAAATTGCATTTTAAAAAAGAAAATATGATTTATAAAATATATTAAAAATGGGAGGCCATTAATGGATAGTTGTTGCTGTTAGAGACAGACGTAGAAATAAAGACTAATGCATTGTATTAGTGAGGAGCATCTTCTCGGCATAAATATTGTACACTGCACTTTAACAGACTTCAAAAGGTGTGTATGTGTGTGATTTGCATTTTTAACGTAGTTTCAACAATTTTGCTTCCAAAGGAATATGCATCCTTTATTAGGTATTATCCAAGACCAATAGACCACAATACCCTAGTAAAATCTTGACGAACACAGCAATATTTAGAATGTCATAACACAATTTGTGTGGCTCATCTGTTCATAATGGTGTATTTAATTTCCATTACGGTATTGCGTCATTCTCTTCTAATATCAAATTTTCGTTGCTTTGCTTCGTTGCTCCCTTGTCTACATGACATCCTCTTCGACAAATGCATCGTCAGTTTTATACGGTTCAATGACATCTATTTTTCTGCATCTTTAAGTCGCTTACTTATATGTAATATTAATCTTGTTTTGTATTTCTTGAATTACTTTTAACTTTTAAATTTATTCTGACTGAACGCTGAAACGATCATAATACTTTTCGAGCAAGCTAAAATTATCCTATACCAATATGGTGCGAGACTATTAAGTTTGCTTTAGGGCAATTTATCTATACAAAGACATTGTTTACAAAGTTTGACGTAACTTCAGACAAGTTTTGCAGGTGATGTATAGAGGTTAATCTACAGCAAATATTATTCTATTTTCTAGATGTTCGACATGATGTCTACTGAAAAACGGATTTTTTAGTAGTTCGAACCAAATCAGTCTGTTTATCAATTATTGTTGCTTCCGTATAAATAAGAGCTTTGAAATATTTAAAGGGCAGTAACTCCAAATCCATTGCTTTTAGAAACGTGCGTGCTTTCATAGTTGTGTTGCAAAGCAAGATGGAAGATGTATAATTTACAAAAAGGTATACAGGTCTACATTTATTGGGCATCACTTGAGATATTTTATTTCTTGCAACGGATTGGTTGCTATTCCTCAGCGGCACAATTATTAAAGGCTTTGGACATTGCAAAGCTTGGCCATGTTTCAACTAATGGCGAACACAACAATACACTTATTTTGCAATATTTTGCTATAAAATACCCTTTCAAGGTGTTACTTTTCTAACACATACTTTTATCTTTAGAAGAATTAGAAAGGAAAATTTAAATATAGGTAGACACATTCAGGTTCAAGAAGGTTAGTAGAAAGTACAAGTACTAAAATGTATGAAAACAAAAGAACAAAACAAATGAGTTTAGGAAAAATATACTTACATGAAGTTTCGGTAAGATTCCCTGAAACACAAGCAGTATATAAATTTATTACTTGAGAAAACAAATAGTTAGATTAAGAAACCTCACCAATATATTTGTGTTTTGATGTGGATGTATGTATCTATCTATATGTAGAAGACATCATGAGTATCTTCTTGCTTTTTGGTTCAGATCTATCTATCTATCTATCTATCTATCTATCTATCTATCTATCTATCTATCTATCTATCTATCTATCTATCTATCTATCTATCTATCTATCTATCTATCTATCTATCTATCTATCTATCTATCTATCTATCTATCTATCTACCTACCTACCTACCTACCTACCTACCTACCTACCTACCTACCTATCTATCTATCTATCTATCTACCTACCTACCTACCTACCTACCTACCTACCTACCTGTCTGTCTGTCTGTCTGTCTGTCTGTCTGTCTGTCTATCTATCTATCTATCTATCTATCTATCTATCTATCTATCTATCTATCTATCTATCTATCTATCTATCTATCTACCTACCTACCTACCTGTCTGTCTGTCTGTCTGTCTGTCTGTCTATCTATCTATCTATCTATCTATCTATCTATCTATCTATCTATCTATCTATCTATCTATCTATGTGTGTGTGTGTGTGTGTTGGTGTGTGTATGTGTCTATCTCTCTATTTATATCTGCATACGAAGAGCAAGAGTCATCAACAATGTAATATAACAGATTTTAAAGTAATAATTACCTTCAAGCACGTAATCAATATTGTATTTCTACTTCTGAAACTTTACGTTCTAATAGTGTCATGATGAAAACTAAATTTGCATATGAATGTTTACACAATGAGGTTCAAACTAGTTGTTGTGACCAACGAAGAATATTTGGCACTTTGACGCAGGAGAGACCCAAAAAGTTACAAATATAATAAAGTAAATTGAGTAGAAAATGAAGATAGCACTCCTTTATTTCCCACCCTTACCATATTTCTCTCTACATATATATATATATATATATATATATATATATATATATATATATATATATATATATATATATATATATATATATATATAGGTATGCATCTTGGATGTTTAAAGAAAGGTTATGTATACTTTACCTCTTATATTTAGCATAGTCCAATTGCTGCTCATGTACGTGTTATTCGTTAGATGTAATTGACAACGCCATATTTGTCCATGTCTCTCTCTACGAGGATTGATTATTGTCATCTGAAATGTACCGATGGATTCATTGCAAGTGAAGGTTTTATTCTGGCTTGACGTTCCATATAAAGGAATACAGCTCATGTTGAGGTATGTGTATTCTGAATAATCTGTATTATCTGAATACCACAATATTTCAAGTGGGACTAAAGTACCGTAGTAAACGCATGTCAATGTCACATTTGAATTTTCATCAACATCAGCAAGTGGAGCAGGACTTATCCACAGTTGATATCCGCATGCATCTGTAACATTCAAATAGGTTATACTTAGCGACATTGTTGGTCCATGATAATGCTATCTTTAAATAACAAGATTCTTACAATTCCATTCATTTATACTGCTGATTCCATTCCTCAACAATTAACGCTTTGGTCACCTCTCTCTCTCTCTCTCTCTCTCTCTCTCTCTCTCTCTCTCTCTCTCTCTCTCTCTCTCTCTCTCTCTCTCTCTCTCTCTCTCTCTCTCTCTCTCTCTCTCTCTCTCTCTCTCTCTCTCTCTCGATAACGCATGCACCAACATTTAATGTTTCGATTAAATTAAAAAATTTTCAGACATGATTAGTTGTATATCCAGCTCTTATTTCAAAGGATAACTTTAATATTTTGAACTTATGTGTAAGTCAAACTAAATATCATGCGTACTCTTGGAAATATCATCTACTTACTTAAAATGTAACTAATATTTCGACATAGTAATTCATTCCTGCAAGCTATAAGTGTATATATATATATATATATATATATATATATATATATATAAATATATATATAAAAACAAAAATATATATATAAATACATATATATATATATATATATATATATATATATATATATATATATATATATATATATATATATACACACATAGATATATATATACATACATATATATATATATATATATATATATATATATATATATATATATATATATATATATATATATATGTATGTATGGATGGATGGATGGATGTGTGGATGTATGTATGTATGCCTATATCTTTTAACGTCCTCTTATAGGACCCAAAATTATAGGATATGTAGTGTTCAAGTCTGATTATTGAATTACATATTACACTAATAAAATTTCTTACATATCAAGTGCGTATTTAACGATAAAGCTAGTTATATTTGCAAATATAAGTTTATTTTTGATCATATTTACTGTTATACTGTTTTGAAATTACCCGATCACAAGAAAAAAGCAATGCTAATTTGTCTCGTAATATTACAGCAATTAAGATAATAGTTTGCACAAATTTATTGCTCTGTTGGATGTGTCTATACAATATGGTACTATATGCAAGATGTGTCTTACAGCAATGTAACAGTTTATGTAGGATGTGTCTAGACAACATGATACTATGCGCTTTATGTATCTGACAATAATGTAACAGTTTATGTTGGATGTGTCTATACAACATGGCACTATGCGCTAGATGTATCTGACAACAATATAACAGTTTATGTAGGATGTGTCTATACAACATGGCACTATGCGCTAGATGTATCTGACAACAATATAACAGTTTATGTAGGATATGTCTATACAAAATGGCACTATGCGCTAGATGTATCTGACAACACTATAGCAGTTTATGTAGGATGTGTCTATACAATACGGCACTATGTGTAAGATGTGTCTTAATGTAATATCACACAATTGTTGGCAACGTGTACCTAAAGTGTTGGTATCTGTTGCGGATCCATCCTTAGGCAACCCCAAAATTAATTTTAAATATGAACATACAGAAAAAGATATCATGTTCCAAGTAGACTTTGGAATAGGACAGTGATGGCATAAGCAAATTGGAAATAACTTTTGCTTTGACGAATTTTTCACTTGCTTTGAAAACTTGTTCAACTATTCGGAAGGCATACAATATCCCTCCCTTTCATGCAGTCACCAGGGGCTGACCGCTCACTTTACATCCCCACATAGAACCTCACTGATTGTAGGATGTGTCTTTATACAATATGACAGTGACTACATCTTGCAGAAAATAGTCAAACCCATACGAAACTTGCCCGAATTTTATTTCGATGTTATTACTGAAGGATTTGCATTGTCTCACCATATCATAATTTTCACACATATTTGTTTTGTAAAGAAAACTTGAAGTAATAATCTGCATATGAGATGATTAATTATGATTCACAAAGAATAATTTCAAGGGATTGTAACTATTTTGAGAAGCTAATATGTTCAGATTGCGTATGACTCAATCGAGGAGATTGTGGATATAAAGGAGTCGTTTTGGGGATCAACGATATTCAGTTCAATACTGGATGTACTGTGCTAATTAATAGCGAAGCTCTAAAATACAAATAATTTTAACAGATAACTATATAAAGTGGTCGATAAACAAACGCAAATATTAAATACTAAAAGATAATAGTTAAAATGTGAAGAATCTTACGATTCTACGTAATTTATATACAACAATAGATAATGGTTCGAGAAGAGTATACTTACATGAAATCAAGACAAAAACTATCCACATTTTGCTTTATGTTTAGTTTTTAAGTATTCACAAAGCGTTACTTTTTGACATGGGCAAGATTGGCGTGAATAAGTTTCATTCCATTTTAGTGCAAGATTGTTATCGGCACAAGGAATTTGCTCCAACAAGAGAGATAAAAAAGACGTTTTGTCCAAATATTATTTGAAACCGTATTTCAGACTATGCGGCAGTTAGAGCTATTATCCTCTTATACTGGATAAATAGTGGTTAATAAAATGAAGGCGGGGTTATATTTCTAAAGTATCATCAATCTTATTTCAACGTATATAGTAGGGCATTTTCCTCTTGTGCTGTATAATAGATGGTAATAAATATGGCGGTGCAGCCGTGTCAGTGTAATAATGCATCATAGCGTCTGTCTCTACTATGAATTGTAGGATGAATAACAAGACAAGGTGCCAAGACAAGGTGCCACTTGGTGTTATACAATTATATAAACAATTTTAATGTCACCATGAAAATCCTAAGCAATGACACATTTTAATATCAAAACAAAATCAAGCATAAACTGATACCGTTGCATTACCTTTAACAATTATTAAATTTCATTCGTGGACAGATGCGTTTGGCTGGTCTGGTACATGTTTTATTTCCAGAGGTGTCGTTAACACTAAGCAGAACTTCAATTCACCATGCTCCCTGAATTTCTTTAACGGTTTGTAATAGCATCTAGAAATTAAACAGTGCCTGATTCAAGCCTGTACTTTTGATGCGATAGTCATTTACAAAAACTGTTCTACCATTATAGCCTTATAAAGGATTGTTAGTTCTTGCGGGTTTTACTTTTGGCCCCAATCTTTGTGTGAACTAGTTTATAAGACATTCTCATAAGTCGTGTGTCCAGAGTATCAATGTATTCAGTTCAGAATATTTTCCCTCAGGGAAGCTACCCATTCAAACGTGTAAAAGTAGACATTTTTGTGTTTAGCTAATTACTCAGTTGTTTCTGCTTTCAAATTGTAAGTGTTCTTAAGTTTGGCAAGCGCCTTATCATGTAAACAATTAAACAGCAGTTTCTCGATGATGCAAATATGTAGTGTTCATGTGCTCGGCAATAAACTTGCCAAACTGTCCACCATCACCCCGAACACCCACAATGCACTTGCTTTATCTGGCACCCTTGCATGTTCTGTGTCGCCAGTGTACCTATAAACAGATTTATACGCATTTTATATCAAACACATGTTCCTTCTTTTCAGTAAAGCGCATTTGGTTTAGAAGGTGTTGCATATCTTAAATTTATACAACCTGTCATTATGTAGCATATCCAATTACCTGTATAGAAGTGGAAGAGCATTTCTTTAAATGGAATAAAATGCTCAGTTTGAGCCGTCCAAATGGAGGGCAGCTAATTCAGCAGGTTTAACAATGTGGGGGTCTTTCTTTCCCACAAAGATATATCCTCAACCATTTTCGATTCGACAGACGTCTCTCCCACCTCACCCCATGTTGACAGCAGTTCCAAAGTGGTCGCCAACTGGCTCCCCACCTTGACTCACCTAGTGTTGAACCAGATACCCTAGCCACCACGGTTTCTAGGGGCTGGAGCGACAATCCAAGTTTACGTCGACTTGAGAGACATACCTACAGACAGAGACACAACAAAGTCCATCGAATTCCACTTATAATTACATTTCTACACATATTAGTAACATTGTGTCCTCAAGTAATTAGTAAACTTAACATAATGAATATCCAATTAGCACAGACCAGGTTTAGCCAAAAATACATCTCAATTATGATTGCTCTAAATGTTTTACTCGAATCATGAAAGTCACAATTCCCATCAGATTCTAAACTAATATGGCATTTATTTCTGTTAAAACGTTTGGCTACTAAAGTTGGATTTCCATTATGATAAATGAGAGAGAGAGAGAGAGAGAGAGAGAGAGAGAGAGAGAGAGAGAGAGAGAGAGAGAGAGAGAGAGAGAGAGAGAGAGAGAGATGTGCAAAATTGTATTAAAGTATGTTTGAAAAGGATCTAGAGACTATGAAGCTATCACTGGTCTCGTAATTTCTGGTTGAAAATCCCCGTTGATGACACAAAAAGGAGTGATTATAGGGAACAATTTCCATCTGAGGGTATGATCTATTTCTTCAGCCAGTGAGAACAAACCAAGTACAATCCTTTATGCACTGGCAAAACGGTGTTGATAGAAAGACTGATAAATGCATGCATCAATTCATGTTTGCTTTACATACATACATCCATCCATCCATCCATCCATCCATCCATCCATCCATCCATCCATCCATACATACATACATACATACATACATACATACATACATACATACATACATACATACATACATACATACATACATACATACATAACATATATACATGTATATGTTTATGATTTTTCATGTAGCCTGAAACACTTTTTCAGTCATATTGTTAAGTTGTATGCAGTGTGCACGAGTTCAAAGTCAATTATTCATCGGATGAACGAGGTTGCTTTACGTCATACAGATCAAAATCTTCAAAGACATCACCTAGTGATTAGATAGGCATATACGGTAATCAGGTCAGTATCATATTGATTTCAATTTTGTAACGTATTATTTTGTGACGTTATCTACTCGGTCACCAAGTCTCTTCGAAATTAATGTATATAAAACAATCTGTTGTATTATATAATGGATTGTGTCGTCTCTCTGTCTGTTCGTCTTTCTCCAAGTTACTTATATAGTGATGCAGACGGATATATACTGTCTTGCAAGGTGGCGCTCTTGTTATTTTATTATTCCACCTGAGCAACCGATCGACTGGTGAGATGATTTGCTACGTCATGTCCGGTTAATTTGTGCACATCTTAGACGTTACATCAGACATATCAATCGTAATCAAACGAACTTGATAACTTATTTTTCAACAACACCTTTGTTCTTGTCTTTAACTAGCAATATCTGTGTATACCTATAAACACAGAGGTATTAAAGTTTGTTTAAAATTGTTATGATTTACTTTGTGTTTAATTTGTGACCAATTTTAACCAAGTTTGGCATCAAGTAAGTTTTTTCCAAAAGCATTTTAGCTCATTTCGTGAAAAAACAATAATTTTCATGTTTGCAAAAGTTATGTTCCTTCTTGTAAAATTTAAATTTTGCGCTCTATAGTTTTAATGTTTAAGCCAAAATTATCAGACCTGAATATAACATAAAAATATATATTATATTGACTGCTTTAAATGATTATATACACAAGCGTTTTGACTTTTCACTTGTCTAAGAATGCCGTTTCTAATCTTGTGTGCACCAGAAAAATTATATTCTCATTTAGTTTTAAGCAGTGATCAGAAACTTACAATATAAAAAGAACAAAGAAACTTTGTTTATAACCATTATCTTAATAATTAACTCAGTGAATACAATAATGTCATTTATATTTACCAGAGTTATTCTAGCTTACACTATTTGACATTCTCATTTGTAGGGTTGTATAGACCATAAACTGGTAATCCATATCCACTTTGACAGTACGTCGGCAGATGAAGTGAAAGGAAATCTTTTTTCAAGTTCAAGACAGTAGCAAATTTGTTTTCTAATTTATTTAAAGAGGCATTTTTATGATAGCTTAATTCTTGTTGATAATGACCAACGTTGTTAAATATAGGTCAAAAGGCCAAATTTAAACAACAGACTAACAAAACACGAAACTAAGCAGTACATATGGATGCTCATCGAAACGTGTCCTGGAGTGAGGGGTCTTCATTTTATTAAACATACGTATTAGAAATATTTTGCTCGTTAGTAAAATTTTATAATCGTCCACTGTGATCCATCTAAGCATTCAGTGTAGGCAATGATATATACCGTTAGTTTAGAAATAGCTTTATCCCCAAAGGAATTGGGTCATCTTTCTCACGATCTAAAGTAAGCTGCAACATATAGCTCTTTAACATGATTGTTAATGCTGTGTGATTTTAGCTCCATTCTGTTTCATTCCAATCGATCGGTTTAGTATGATTGTAAATATAAGCAGTATATCTTTTATTTTAAATTATCGTTATTCATAATTGGGAATCAACCCATGGTTTTCTGTCTTGAGCAAAGTGTCAGTTTCATTGACTGCATAAAGTTGAGGTTTCTAATAATTCTGTGATAAATATAATAATTACAGAGTCGATGTCTCTTGCGGTTAGCTAGCGATCTGACCAAACAGTTCCTGTTTTAAAAAAAAAAGCCTTGAATTGGTTCCATTCAGTTTGTTGTAAAGTTAGGCAAGACCCTTAAAATCCGCTTGAAAAATCACTGGCAGCAATAATGGAAGCATCGTAGTTACTAAATTATCTATCAAATTAAATTTGGAAAACCTGTAACATAGTTATTCCACAGTTAGGAATTTGTAATGTTATTCAATGCAACAGATAAAAGAAACCAACATGTTCTATACAATTTAACAAATGTGTGTGTATCTGTGTGTGTATAAAAGAGAGAGAGAGATTTTGATTTTTGCTCTAGTTTTAAAAATTTTCAGTGCGACAGTTTATTGTAACGTCCAAACTGGAACATTATGCAGCAGACATGTAACATCATGCGTCACGCAGTTTCATTAACTTGACACCAGGCCGACAAGTCTTAGCACTAACAATCTAATGGTCAGCTCCACTCAAGGCAACTCCTAGTATATCACTTTTATGTATTTGTTATGTCGTTGACGCTTTAACCCCTAAGCCAACGTTGCAGTTCAAATCAACAGATAAGTTATTTCCTTAAAGTGCAAAGCGAGAATTATAAAGAAATGTACAATGTTGTGATTGAAAAAATTAAAGTTCAAAAGTTTTATCGAAGGTAAAAACGAAGAGATTGTCCAAACAAATTACAATTTTAAATGTCATGATGTATGTATAAGAAAATAAATGAAATCGAATTTACTTGTTAAGCATAAATCACAGCAAAGCATTTAAGAAACTGACTTATAACTAAAACGGTCGAAAATTGTTTAATAAAACAGAAATCTCATAGTGTTTATGGCTTTTCTAGCTCGTCTGAGGTTCATCACTATTGAGACTCTGGAAAACTCTGGTAATCATCAGATACAATACGAAGGTGCTAGAGTATTTACAAGGCCCGAGCAGCTACAAAGGAACGAGAAGAAAAGGACGACGAACGGGCAGAAGCACAACGCCTTCGGGCAGCACATTAACCATTGAAAGCAAGGTATCAAGCTTAAGTTTTAGGATTTTCACATATTGTGTAGTAGCAATACATATCTTCTGGTGGATCAGTTGTTCTTTCCTGGGTTTTTATCTGATTCTTCCTCCACCATTAATTCTGGCCGCCATGTATAGGCTATCGTGTGCTGAAAAACGGCGCTAAACCTCACAACAACAAAACATTAGCATTGAGGTCTATCAAAAAACAATTTGTACCGTACTACCATGTGCAATGAGGGATTGTAATCAGTTATCTTCCCTTTAAACCGGTGGCTCCATGGAATAAAGTGGTCCAAGATTATATCCAAAAAACTTCCAGCTTAACAAACAAGCAATAAAAATATAGCATCTTGGACATTATCAGCGGTGAAACATCGGTTTAAATGTGGAGGTGCGAAGTTATCAAGGCGAAAACAAAAAAGAAGTTAATCGATAGCCTAAGCAAATATTAGACGTCGTCACTGATATTATCGCAAATGGAAAATCACATTTTCTCGTTTCTGCATAGAGATAAATTACTCGTCAATTTTAAGCAATTAAATTTCCGATGCAATTGGTCAACAGATTCGTATTCTTAAAATTATACAATTCATGAAACATTCAGCTATTTCTTCTGAATGATTCTTTTGTAGATTACTTGGTGAGGTTATTTAGTAAAAGATTTTAGACTTCCATAGAAGCAAATTAAGTTGTTAGTTTGGATATATATGAGATTCCCGTTCAATTTTGTTTAGGTTAGATATATATTTAATATACTTTTAAGTAATATCATATCTGCATTATATTCTGCTGAAATTGTTTTGTTTATTATCAGGTTTGAGGCCTATCATAATTAGGATTTCAAAAATGTTGTCCTAGACAAGTACTTTTACAAGTTATATAAATGAGAAAAAAATGTCTGCAGTACTGCTGCTTTTCTCCAGTTAAAACTGAAAGTCACGGAGAATGGCTGAACGAGAGAGAGAGAGAGAGAGAGAGAGAGAGAGAGAGAGAGAGAGAGAGAGAGAGAGAGAGAGAGAGAGAGAGAGAGAGAGAGAGAGAGAGAAGTTTATTTGATTCAGACAACCTATACACAATCAATTGCTTGAGAGAGACAAGTTGAGAGATATTATCATAGTCTAAGTAAAGTTGTATTGGCGTATTTTTAGTTCTGCAGTGACAGATTGCAATTTGATTTAGAACATTACACTGTATTGTATCACAATAGAATATATGATATAATATTTAAAATGGGAATTATTTCTGATTATCACTCATATACACACAAATATGTTCACTGGTAAATAAATGAATTATTTACATGAAGCCTAGTCCTGTTAAAAAGGGTAATGATTGTAAATTTATACCAAGTCTTTTTACCTTTCCGTGACAATGCTTTTCAAATTTATTCACCAAATATGAAAAACAAAAAGAATAAAAAATTCTAAGGTTTTGATACAAGGCTGTTCATACGGTTGTTTTGCATAAATTTAATTGTTTTATAATAAATGAGTCAAAATAATATATCTCGACTGATCAATATATATATATATATATATATATATATATATATATATATATATATATATATATATATATATATATATATATATATATATATATATATTTCTGGGTAACTATCAATTCCCAGGGTTTTTCTTGCTCCCACTGTGGACAGCTACGACCCCTCAATCTCTTTCAAAGATCTTGTTTCTGAACTATTGGAGGAAATGCTAACTTAACGCGTTACATTCAACAGACACTGGGTAAAAAACTTGTAGTCTTTTGTCCAAATGTTATCTGTCATAAAAAGTAACGCCTAACTCTTAGCAAAGAGAGCATACTACTTTTCGGAAAATTAATACGTTAGTTTACGCTGTTTAATACGTTTCCTTTAACACCTCTAGCAATTTTGTGAACAATACCTTGGCACCTATACTTTCACTACGAATGTATCGTAAAAGAGGTTTCATAAATAGGATAGCATGCAACATTACCAGAAAAATATGTAATATAAACAAGCGATGGACTGCACTTTACTGCGTTTCTATATATCAAAATAAACCAAGAACTTAATACAGTAAAAGCTTACAATAGACAAAGATTATTAACTTTCATCTAGAAAGAGTCGGATAAATCCAGCTGCAGTAATCGCGAGTGTGTTGCGGTAAAGAATTAGATAATGGCCTTATCACTCTATCGGTGATTTATAGATTAAATGAAAAAACGAAATTAAATACTTGAATATAATGGCACTAAATTATGGAAAAAAACTCCAATTTTAATTTCTTCAAAACTACTTATCTAAGAGAACATTTGACGAAGTTCATGCCGAGTATATTTACTTTATCTTAATTTAATTATAGTAAAAAAATAATGATCTTAAAATCGGCCAGTGTGTTCGGTCCCGCAACGATTTTTTCACGTTCTCCAGGAATCTCGATACAGTGGGGTTTTATTTGCAATTCGCGCACGCTCGAAGAATTACACAAAGGTTAGTAGTGTGAATTTCAGTCACTTGCACTTTTTTGGGAAAAAATAAAATTGATTTTCTTTTTGTGGTCATCTTCTTCAACCTCCTGTTGGGGTTGGTACTTTTGAATGTATCATTCGTCTTGCATGTCCACGATTTGGTGAAAATGTGCCATCGCTTGATACTAATGGTACGTATGCCTTGCTCACAAGTACGGCACAATTTCAGGAGTTGACAAGCACGTTTTTGCTGTGATCCTTCCGTCTCCCAATGCCTTATGTAACAGGTAGAGGTGGCAAAAGTTACTGACAAGAAGGGCAATGTATGTTTATCCTTCGCCAAGATATGGTCTAAAGGCTATTCATTCCTCACATTTTGATCCACGATGTTTGTGTTACGTTTGATTGTTATACCATAGTCAAATGTTTGACAATAACAACCGTGTCCAAAGAATGTGGTGATACTGGCAATGACATCAAAATGTTCATAGTGATGATGAACATGGATATATTTTCCGTCTTTGAAATTTGTGCCTCGTAACAACAGAGGTGCGCACTCTTCTTGAAGGTGAATTTTCAAGGTGTAGCGTGGAGATAAGACTTTCAGCAAGTTTTGCATTTCAGGAATACCACAGCCTGTGTCCTTAGATAACGCTGCTTGTTGTAACAGGAGATTTGCTTCTCTTCGTTGTTTAGCTCAGTTGAATTTTCGAACTTTGTCCCAGGCAAGTTTCGTTCATGACGGCATATATTCGTTCTATGACGATTGTATGGCTAAATGCATCTGGTATTGATGGTTGTTAATTTGGACGGGACTTTGCTTTGTGCTGCGAAGGTTGTCGATCAATCAGACTTGTCTGCTTTGTCCGGACCCTCTGGGAAAAGGAATGTGAGCCATGTACAGTGTTGCTTTTCCATCGATATGAAACTTGTCGTCGGACTTCAGAAAGTGTTGAATCTTGTTGATGACTTTGGAAGATGTCAATATTGATGGCCTACTAAATTTAATCTGAACGGGTGACTTCAGACTATCGTGATAAATAGAAAGTGTTAAGCGATCGTCTTCGTTGACTAAATATTGCCGTTTTAGTTTGATTAACAAAGAATCCTACAAATCGGGAATGAAACCCTGTTTTCTCCAGCCGTATATCTGACTTAAAATCTGTAAATGTCACTTTGTACGAGTAGGCCGTGCTTCTAAATTTTCTGGAGAAGCGTTTGTCCGTCTCTCGATGGTGTTAGTAGTTTTCAGGTGTTACTGGTGGTGGGCTATGATTTGGTGTCAACCTTCTGGGCCTGGATTTTCGTACACTAATGTCATCTTCAAAATCGCTGGTATAAGACTTCGGCTACTGTATGTTTTTGTTTCTGCCTCTTACTTTTTTACCTTTCTTCACGAAGAGATGCGATTATTTCATCTTGTTTGCAAAAGGTCCAATGACTTTATATTAAACGCCATGGTCATCTAGATATCAATCTAAGGTTAAAATCATCATTATATAAAGGGTTAGTATCATCCCCTCAAAGTATTCGTTTTACTCTCAATCCTATCAGACATAAAAGACGAGCAACACAAATCGAACTTCTGATGAGAACTTTGCGGGGTGTCAAATGAAGTTTTTATTCTAATATGCGTTCGAGATAAAACTCACATTATTTGATATATTTGTCAGAATAACTGCATTGGTCTTCAGAATGTTCACCACGTCAAAGCAAGACAGGCGTAAAGAGGAAAAATGTTCAAGAATAATGGTCTTTAGACTACCATAAGAAATAAGAGAAGCAGGTGGAAGAGCGGTGTTCCGGAAAGAAAGAATAGGTACCTTACGAAGATGAAGAACCGAGACACTTCCAGAAAAGAAAAGAAAAGAATGCGAGATAAAAGTTAGGAAGACGAGGAAAAACCTGTGACAATGAAGAAATTTAAAAACATAGAGAGAGTGGAAAGAAAGAAGTCTATAAACATTTTAAAGTTTTGTGTTGTGAAATTGTCTTTTAAATTGTACCAGAGAATATATGAGAGCGAAAACCGCAAATATCTCTTGGTTTAACTTTTTATAATCATAATAAAAACATATGCTCACGTACTCACACACTTGCATCATAAGAAAAAAAAAGGATTTTTAGTTTTCATTTATTTTGGCAGATATTGAGCAGTCTCTTTTCGAGAGAGATGGATGGCTCTGGAAAGGACCGTTGGGTGTTTGTTTTGTGTTGTTGTCTTTTTCATGGGGGTTGTTTTGAAGAAACAAAGACGTGAACTCAGGAACGAGAAGTAATGCGCTTTAACTGTCTTATCCCTGTCAGACGGGCAAGTCCTCCTTCTGTACTGATACTGGAACAAATTCTTGTGAAGAGAAAAAATCCGCTAAATCTCAATTAAATCGTTAAGTTCTAAAAGTAAGACTGTGTTTATTTTAATATTTACTGCTATCCCATCAGTCATCGTCTCCAAGCCAGGTGCACCCCAAGTCATCGTCTTCGTAGTTTCCGTTATGTTCTAACAATGTCACATCGATTCACTGCGCACAAATGCTAGCGCAACTATACAGGAAATATGATGTCGCAGGCAGCTCTCTTCGGAATGGAAGATAGGCTTCACATTGTAACTAAACTTTTAACGTGTATTAGGATTTTTGTAAAACCTCAGTCAGTTTAAATCCTCAGCTCTTCTGCTATAAATAACTGTGGTTCACCTCATTCCATTCATCTGTTCTCGTCACAAGATGTGAACTATCATACAATCGTCAATGCTCCTATCGTCGTTGCTGTTTAAATCGGACTATCCCATTTATGTCATTTCATCATAGGCTATCACCAAGATCACCAAGACGGCCCTTTGTAAACAAGGAATCTATGTGGAAAGGCAAGGCTGTCTGAAGCGAATATTAATATACGGTTTTTAGGTATGACGTGTTCGAGGAACATAATAGGATATATGCGATTCACTCTATGTTAACTGAATGGTGTCTCGAAAAGATGCCTATTCTCTCTTGCTTAAAAGGTTTTAAGTCAAATTTTGTGTTATAGAGTTATGTCCATGAATCTATGTATGTCTATGTTTTTGTCTGTCTCTAACCCTGACTCTAACCACGTCCCTATGTCTTTATCTCTATGTATATGTCTTCGTTATTCTCTGACGTAGCGCGTATTCAGATTAGCCCCTCGCCACACTATTTCGCCCGATTCGTTCTTTATTAAATATTCCTATGTGCAAGACCGGATTCAAAGTTTTTTAATAGATGATATATTAAAACACAAGAATAATATGATCGTTTTATTGACTAAACATGCTACGATACAACACGATAAGGAGACTGATCTGAAAGGAATCCTGATGGAAACTTGTACAAATTAAAACGTTCTGATGATAGTAATTAAACATATGGTTTACAGTGTATTTTTATGCGCAAGTTTATTTTTATCGTGATTTGAATGAATTGATACTAGTGATCATATCGCTTCACACATGCTGTTAATCATTCTGTTACATATGCGATCAGGTTCAGAACCTTTATTGAGAGAAATGTATTTAACAATATATATATTTTCTTTTATTAAGATTATAATTTCATTCCAAATATTAATTTTGCTTTTTGGAAAGTATTGAAGGAAACATTATTATCAACAGCAGCTGAAATCGAAAGGAAATAGCCATTTAAAAAATTAGCTGCATTTTGTATTATGAATGCAAACGAGCTATTATTTACTAACTTTGAGTTTTGGGATAGGAATTGTAGGTGTTGTCTCTTTGAAAAGCAATATTGCAATTTTCCCCCAAAGGAATTGTGTCATCTTTCTCACGATCTAAAGTTAGCTGCAACATATAGTTCTTTAGCATGATTGTTAATGCTGTGTGTTTTGAGCTCCATTCTGTTTCATTCCAATCGATCGGTTTAGTATGATTGTAAATATAAGCAGTATGTCTTTGATTCTAAATTATCGTTATTCATAATTTGGAATCAACCCATGGTTTTCTGACTTGAGCAAAGTGTTAGTTTCATTGACTGCATAAAGTTGAGGTTTCTAATAATTCTGTGATAAATATAATAATTACAGCGTCGATGTCTCTTGCGGTTAGCTAGCGATCTGACCAAACAGTTCCTGTTTTTAAAAAAAAATCGTTTAATTGGTTCCATTCAGTTTGTTGTAAATTTAGGCAAGACGCTTAAAATCCACTTGAAAAATCACTGATAGCAATACTGGAAGCAAGATAGTTACTAAATTATCTATCAAATTAAATTTGGAAAACCTGTAACAAAGTTATTCCACAGATAATAATCTGTAATGTTAGTCAATGCAACAGAAAAAGGAAACCAACATGTTCTATACAATTTAACAAATGTGTGTGTGTTTCTGTGTGTGTATAAAAGAGAGAAAGAGATAGATTTGAATTTTGCTCTAGTTTTAAAAATTTTCAATAATATTGCTACGATGTATGCAGTGCGACAGTTTATTGTAACGCCCAAACTGGAACATCATGCAGCAGACATGTAACATCATGTGTCACGCAATTACATTAACCTGACACCAGGCCGCCAAGACCTAGCACTAACAATCTAATGGTCAGCTCCACTCAAGGCAGCTGCTAGTATACCACTTTTATGTCTTTGGTATGACGTTGACGCTTTATTCTCTAAGCAAACGTTGCAGTTCAAATCAACAGATAAGTCATTTCCTTGATTTGCAAAGCGAGAATTATAAAGAAACGTACAATGCTGTGAGTGAAAAAATTAAAGTTCAAAAAGTTGTATCGAAGGTAAAAACGAAGAGATTGTTCCAAATAAATTACAATTTTAAATGTAATGATGTGACAATAGTGTTAATTGTGCTGATGTGCAAACAGTCTTGCTGAATCCCAATGATATAATCCAGAATGTCGTTAAAAAAACTGATAGTAATCCTAAACAACAATTTAGTCAAAACTATTAAACAGCACTTTATATTTCCAATGAATAATTTAAGTACAGAAATCTTCTCAAATGACTACAATCAGCTAAAGACTGATTTCTCTAGACAAATGCTCAAATGACATAAATAATTCTCATGCAAACAATCTCATATACATCCCAAAATGACCTATGTCGCAATAACACATATTTTGAAACAAACTCCGTCATCTTGAATGAAAATTAAACGAATTATACAAAACTTTGTTTCTCGAATCATTTTATGTCTGAAGCAAATTGGTGACTAAAATTCAAATGCAAGTAAACAGGTGTTACAAATGACATTAATCAGGTAAACCCAAAGTCCTACCCTCACAACGCTAATGGAATTATGGACAGAAGTCTGATTGTACAGTTTTGTGGTGTTATTGACACGGAGGAAGGAAAACTACTAATAGAAAGAAAGAGATAAAGAAAACAAGAAACGAAAACATGTTCACAATCTTACCATGATTGAGATTATTTACTTGTTAATTTGCATAAGATTGGAAAGTTGCATTGACCTTAACATTGAAGCATAAACTTGATACAGTGCTAAAACTTTACAGTAAAAAATATTTGTTCATTATAAAAATGCATACGTATAAATACGTAAATGCGTACACATTCACATATATATCAGAAATAAACTGTCGTCGATTAATTTGAAAAGAACGTGAACCTTATGTTATATTGCGCTATTTGAGCTAACACACACATACATGCATGAATACATACATACATACATACATACATACATACATACATACATACATACATACATACATACATACATACATACATACATACATACATACATACATACATACATACATACATACGTACATACATACATATATGTATGTATATATATATATATATATATATATATATATATATATATATATATATATATATATATATATATATATATATATATAAAGAAGACAAATCATATGGCGAATAACAACCCGGTCAAGCGTACTGGATCCACCAAGGGAGATCACGTGTGTCAGGGATTTATTAAAATAGATGCAATAAACTGACGACGAACAGTACGAAACTAGTAACTAACTAGCCTAAGCGCTTTCGACTCTTAATGAGTCTTTTGCAAAGGCAAATACAAAGCATATATACGACAAACAAATAAACACAAAAGTGTTGTGTTTGTAAACCTCTACATGGCTGTCTCCACATGTGTTAAAACTATAAATACAAGCAGCTTGTATAGACTAGTTGCGGAAACTTAAAACGGTGTATAATTCCCTAAAAGTCCACAAGCCAAAGCGACATCTATTTTTACTTTTTGCACATATATGTAACGCAGATTATATCGCGGATATTTGATTCTATACCGGTTATTCTTATAGTAAAAATTGAAGGATAATAAGAAGATTTAGAAAATGTTAAATTCTACTAGTGCATAGTTTTCATTTTCTAGTCTTCATGGTTTAGACCGCTTGGTTTCAATGTTCTAAGACGGCGTATCCAGTATGATTCCTTTTCCTTCCGGGTTTCGGAACCCCAGCTGTGGTTGTTAGCAATAGCGATAAGTAGTATATCACTGAAAGTGTGGCCAGGGGAGGAGAAGTGTTCTGCGACCGGGCTTCTGTACAGCTTTTTTGTCATCCAATCAGATCTATGAAGGTTTATCCTTTTTTGTAGCTTTTCAGTTTCTCCAACGTATTGAAGGCCACAGATCTTACATGTGATGAGACAAATCACATTCTCTGTTTTGCACGTTTTCTTTGGACCATGTATGTTTAGTTTTTTTTTTTAGTCACTGTGCTAGTGAATGTCTTGGTCTCTATCATATGTTGACAGGTTTTGCATCTTTTATCGTCACAGGGTCCAGATTGACTAGGTTGGTTTTCACTAGAGATTGGCTGTAGCTTTGCCCTGACTAGGATGTCCTTTAAGTTTTTTGGTCTCCGGTAAGCTACTACAGGTTTGTTTGGAAATATTAGGTTTAGTATGTCTGACGATTGCACGGTTGGCCAGTGGTTTGCGATGATTTTACCTACTTTGGGATTTTCTGGGTGATAGGTCAGAATAAATGGTATCCTATCAACCTTTTCTTTCTGTCCATATCTGAGTAGGTCATCACGGTTTGTTTGTTTGGCCCTTTGGATTGCCTCCGCAATCAGGTCTTTGTCGTAGCCTCGGTAAATTAAATGTTTAGCAAGCTCTTCAGACCTTTCTAGTAATCTTTCATCGTCGGAGCAAATTCTGCGTATCCTCAGTGCCTGGCTATATGGAATGTTCCTAATGCAGTGTTTTGGATGACAGCTGGTTGGGAGGATATACTGGTGTTTGTCGGTTGGTTTCGAGTAGATGTCTGTGTGTAATTTGTTTTGCACCAGTCTGGTTGCTGTGTACAGGAAAACATGGTTTGAGTTGAAAATTTCTGCCGTGAATTTTATTGCCACTTCATTTCTATATCATCGATAAAGCGTACCCACTGGTATGGTGTACGCTCAAACGATGCTAAGAGCTGATCCTCAAGTTTTCCGATGAAAATGTTAGCATACGAAGGGGCAATTTTAGTACCCATTGCAGTTCCGTTGATTTGTAGGTAGTTTTCTTCATTAAATAAACTTGTTGAGTTTTAGGACAAGCTCCAGAAGTTGGACACTGCATTAGGAACATTCAGTGGCAGTATGGAAGAGAAAGTCTGGATGACTTCATATCAAAGGCAAACAACTTCCATCCTTCAATAAAATTCTCGGCAGAAACTTCCAACTCAAAACATGTTTTCCTTGCCTGCACCCACCAACCCATATATATATATATATATATATATATATATATATATATATATATATATATATATATATATATATATATATATATATATATATATAATACTAGTAAAAAAATTCGTGTTTCAAATAATGTATTTTTTCCAATCCATTTGTTATTAACATAGCAAAGTATTATGAAAGCAAGAGGATTTAACGTTTAATCAGAAGAAGCAATACTACAAATTCGTCTGTGTAAAAATGAACTTAAATAAGAGTGTTTAAAGTGAAATATTACACCATTGCAGAGGAAAATCTGTTTAATAGTACATTAATATATAAATAAAAGCGATATACATTAAAAACTTGCATCATGTGTATAAAGCAGAAAATCGCAAGAGTCCCATTGTTATTACAAGTTGCAAACATATTCTAATTATTGTTATTATCTTTATGAAATAATTTTACTTATATTTTACACATACTACATTTGGTTGTTGACACTTGCGAATCGAAGTTTTCTTATATGTATGTATGCATGTATGTATGTATATATGTATGTATGTATGTATGTATGTATGTATGTATGTATGTATGTATGTATGTATGTATGTATGTATGTATGTATGTATGTATGTATGTATGTATGTATGTATGTATGTATGTATGTATATATGTATGTATGTATGTATGTATGTATGTATGTATGTATGTATGTATGTATGTATGTATGTATGTATGTATGTATATATGTATGTATATATATATGTAATGTTTGTATACGATGTTTAGCCATATAAAATTTATAGATATATGAATCTAGATATTTATGCTAAGAACAATTAATTCTAAGGTAGTCCGATTAAAATCCGATACAATTTATTTATATAAGTATATGAACAATTTTATTTTCCAACTCTCTCTCTCTCTCTCTCTCTCTCTCTCTCTCTCTCTCTCTCTCTCTCTCTCTCTCTCTCTCTCTCTCTCTCTCCAAGGAGCTCAGATTTTATCCATCTCTCTCTCTCTCTCTCTCTCTCTCTCTCTCTCTCTCTCTCTCTCTCTCTCTCTCTCTCTCTCTCTCTCTCTCTCTCTCTCTCTCTCCAAGAAGCTCAGATTTTATGCTTGACATTGTAAATTCACAAACGTAGCTAATACAAGTTTTGTGTGTAACTGTATTGATAGCCTTAATTATTATTACCTTTTAATGTTGAATATGATTTATATGCACCTGTATTGATATCATTAAGATTTATTTCATTTTAACATAAAACATTAATATATGCACATATAGCGATATCAGAAGTTATTGCATCTTGAAGACAACCATGATTTTTATGTACTTGAAGCGACAAGACTACATTCTCATGGTCAACAAGATTTAAATCTATATGTAGTGACAGCATTAGACGTTAGATTTTCATATTAAACGCATGTGTTCATACTTGTGGCAACAACATTATAAATTATTACATTTTCATTTAAAGTATGATTTCTGCGTACTTGTACGCAATTGTAGCGACATCATTAAAATTTATTAAATTTACTTGTTCAGTTTCATTTGTAAACGCTACAGTGACAAACACGATTTTGTATATACCTGTCAGTGATAGCATTTGGATTTAATACATTTTCATTCTTAAAAAGTGTTTGTATTACGTCTAGTCACATCATATTTAGAAATTATTAACGTGATTTACAGAAACATAAACAATATCACTGCTAGATGATTGGGAGTAGGATATATATGCTGCCCAGGTTCCTGGTGTAATTAATAAAATACATATAAACGATTTCAACTAATAGGTTTTAGATTGGAAGCTTTTAAAAATAGCAAACTGATTATGAAAAAGCTACAACATCAGCTTATATTCATTCCGTTCAATAAATATCGCGACATTTCCATCGACTCAGTTCTCAAGTCTTACAACAAAAATGATGTAGGATACTTTGTAAACAATAAAGCAATACATGGGTCAATTGATTTATGTGATAGCGGCTGCTGCTGCTGAAATTTGTTGCGAAAAGATTTAATAGCATCTAGACTTGTATTACAAGAATCAATTTTTATCGCGGGTATATTTTAAAACCCATTTGCATGTATATTTCAATAATTTCGGGAAAATTAGCAAAGTTTTAGCTACAGATCTTTTAATATAAAGCTCATAATATTAATAATGAAAGTTATATTTGCGCATTCATTAATTTACATCCAAACGTTACTGGTTTTGCAGAAGACGATCTCATGTCAAAATCTAGTTTTCTTAATGATTTCGAGTGATGATTCAATTCTTGTATATGCAGAGTTTTTTATATAATCGATCGAATTGCTTGATACTCGTACAACTGTAAGTTAAACTATACACAGACCTAGCAACAGTAGCAAGATTAATTTTGCTATTTTTTAAGGTATTTTAATATCATTACATAATTAATATACACACACTGAGAGATTTTGTAAGAATAAAGATTATATACACAAGATACGTGCAACATGAGAACATAGGAAAGATTATAAGCCCTGATCTCTTATTCTCTCATTATGTTCCAGCAAACGTTTGCATTTAGTATAACATGCATCAATCGTGATATTGTCTTCTATTGGCTGCTGAATAACTTTCCTTTACGTAAGATGGTTACAGTGGTATAATTGATAGATGTATACTGTTCAATTACTATGTGCCCATGATTCGGTCTGAAATATAAATAATAATAATAATAATAATAATAATAATAATAATAATAATAATAATAATAATAATAATAATAATAATAATATTATTATTATTATTATTATTATTATTATTATTATTATTATTATTATTATTAATTTAAGGTGGAATAATATTTTGGTTGGTGTCATGTTTTGAGTTACACGTTTTGGAATATTTTTGTATTGTATATAACAACATGACAGTTACACAAGGTAGAATACTACTTTGTATGTAGCATAACTGCAGTTGCACAACGTGGATTTTTTTTAGTGTTGGTAGAATGGCTGGACAGAAGGTGACATATTGTTATTGTTTGTAGCAAGACTGGAGGTACACAATGCGGACTAGTTTGTACCAAGACTGAATTAACACAAGCTGAACTATTTTTTAAGGTATTTTAATAACATTACATAATTAATATACACACACTGAGAGATTTTGTAAGAATAAAGATTATATACACAAGATACGTGCAACATGAGAACATAGGAAAGATTATAAGCCCTGATCTCTTATTCTCTCATTATGTTCCAGCAAACGTTTGCATTTAGTATAACATGCATCAATCGTGATATTGTCTTCTATTGGCTGCTGAATAACTTTCCTTTACGTAAGATGGTTACAGTGGTATAATTGATAGATGTATACTGTTCAATTACTATGTGCCCATGATTCGGTCTGAAATATAAATAATAATAATAATAATAATAATAATAATAATAATAATAATAATAATAATAATAATAATAATATTATTATTATTATTATTATTATTATTATTATTATTATTATTATTATTATTATTATTATTATTATTATTAATTTAAGGTGGAATAATATTTTGGTTGGTGTCATGTTTTGAGTTACACGTTTTGGAATATTTTTGTATTGTATATAACAACATGACAGTTACACAAGGTAGAATACTACTTTGTATGTAGCATAACTGCAGTTGCACAACGTGGATTTTTTTATTGTTGGTAGAATGGCTGGACAGAAGGTAACATATTTTTATTGTTTGTAGCAAGACTGGAGGTACACAATGCGGACTAGTTTGTACCAAGACTGAATTAACACAAGCTGAACTATTATTTTTTTCTGGCAAGAATGTAGTTACGAAAGATGCAATATTGTTATTGTTTCCAGCAAGACTGTAATTAAAAAAGATGACATATTAGTAGTGCATGTAACAAGAAAGAAGTTGTACAAATTGAGTATGGTATAGATATATGGTATATTAAAAGATATATGGTATATTAAATGTCTATGCATATCACGGTTTTACTCTAAAAAAGTAGATAATAAAAATTTCTTTAGCAGTCATCGTCGTTATCATCATCATGATTTGTTTAATACAAAAGCTTTCAACTCGAATAATTGTACTGTAATGTAAACAATTATGGATTCCATTCTTATCTTGCATAAACTGATGTTTCAATAACAAAAACATTCAGTAAAATGTCTTGTATAAAGATGAAGAGTGAGTGCTACATTTTTGTAAGCTTCATATAACTAACATAAAAGGTCTATCTAGGAATGACATTTCAAGATAGGTTGATGTAAGTTCAAGGTTTACATTTTTATAAGCTTCATATAACTAATATAAAAAGGTCTATCTAGGAATGACATTTCAAGATAGGTTGGTGTAAGTTCAAGGTTTACATTTTTATAAGCTTCATATAACTAATATAAAAAGGTCTATCTAGGAATGACATTTCAAGATAGGTTGGTGTAAGTTCAAGGTTTACATTTTTATAAGCTTCATGTAACTAATATAAAAAGGTCTATCTAGGAATGACATTTCAAGATAGGTCGGTGTAAGTTCAAGGTTTATATTTTTATAAGCTTCATGTAACTAATATAAAAAGGTCTATCTAGGAATGACATTTCAAGATAGGTTGGTGTAAGTTTAAGGTTTACATTTTTATAAGCTTCATATAACTAACATATAAAAGGTCTATCTAGGAATGACATTTCAAGATAGGTTGGTGTAAGTTTAAGGCTTACATTTTTATAAGCTTCATATAACTAACATAAAAAGGTCTATCTAGGAAAGACATTTCAAGATAGGTTGGTGTAAGTTTAAGGTTTACATTTTTATAAGCTTCATATAACTAACATATAAAAGGTCTATCTAGGAATGACATTTCAAGATAGGTTGGTGTAAGTTTAAGGCTTACATTTTTATAAGCTTCATATAACTAATATAAAAAGGTCTATCTAGGAATGACATTTCAAGATAGGTTGGTGTAAGTTTAAGGTTTACATTTTTATAAGCTTCATATAACTAATATAAAAAGGTCTATCTAGGAATGACATTTCAAGATAGGTTGGTATAAGTTTAAGGTTTACATTTTTATAAGCTTCATATAACTAATATAAAAAGGTCTATCTAGGAATGACATCTCAAGATAGGTTGGTATAAGTTTAAGGTTTACATTTTTATAAGCTTCATATAACTAACATAAAAAAGGTCTATCTAGGAATGACATTTCAAGATAGGTTGGTGTAAGTTTAAGGTTTACATTTTTATAAGCTTCATATAACTAATATAAAAAGGTCTATCTAGGAACGACATTTCAAGATAGGTTGGTGTAAGTTTAAGGTTTAGCATTTCGTATATATATATATATATATATATATATATATATATATATATATATATATATATATATATATATATATATATATATATATATATCGCATAAATAATAGTTTAATACCAACAATACTATCATACAGCAGGTTAGAGAAATTAAATTCGTACTCAACGGAGTTTCGAAACCAGGTCCGCGAGTAAATGACACCCATCGCCTTGCCTACACCCACCAACCCATATACCGTCACGACTAAGCACGCATCACCCAAAAATGATAGCACTGAATCATTGTTATATAAGCTCGTGCGTAGTAGACACACTCGCATGACGACCTAGTAATTAATTCTCATACATACACACAGTCCTTCCAGATTCCTATGAAACAAATCAAGGTATATAGGATTTTTGTATTACAAATAATTATAAATATGTACCAGACAGAACATATATATATATATATATATATATATATATATATATATATATATATATATATATATATATATATATATATATATATATATATATACATACCTCAAGATGTGGGTGAATGTAATCGTAATCTGCGTCGCTGCAGTGTCTACCAGTATCTTGTACTTGTATATAACCCTCATCTAGCCCTTGGTCCTGGTGATGAAATTTGCCCTGTAAATTGTAAGAATAATTAATTGATTTCAATGTAGTTTTGAGAATCTTCATTGATTATGTCATGAAATTATTGGAACAAACAGTAACAACATAAAAATATGTATAGTTCATTTAAAATAAGAAACAAGAAGATATATGGACGGATCGATGGGTTGGTTGGGTGGGTGGGTGGATGGATGGATGGATGAATGGACGGTTAGATAGATAGATAGATAGATAGATAGATAGATAGATAGATAGATAGATAGATAGATAGATAGATAGATAGATAGATAGATAGATAGATAGATAGATAGATAGATAGATAGGTAGATAGATAGGTAGGTATGTTGATTGATTGATAGATAGATAGACATAACTGACTGACAAATAACGAGCAGGATCATGAATAATTATGGTTAACAATATAGTAATTTAAGTTAAGAATTGCTTTAAAGATTGTATTTTTTATGATGGATTAGCAAGAAGTTATATCAATGCCGTACATTGGCAAAAGGTCTTGAAGAATTGGCATAGCGGTACATTTTCCTGTATCTCTCTGTAAGCGAATAAAGGAGACAGAGGAAAATACCTGGAGACAGACGGACAAATGATCAGTATTTAGGTAAAAGAGTAGATAGACAAACTATTTGTCTGACTTGAGAAGCCCCAAATATTTTTAACCGAGAATCACATATGATTCATACAAGCTTTGACAGAGTGTAGAGTGCTATTAAATGAAAAGGTAAATAAAAAGATAAATAAATAATTCTTCTTTTTGCTAATTATTATATTATAAACTAAGCTAAGACATTAATATTAGACGGTTCCACGAGCTTAACAATTTCTAATCCCATTCCTCCACCGCGTCCAGACTTACCCTTACATCAAGGTGTCCTTCTTGATATCTTCTGAAAGCTGGGCTAAAGCTTACGATGTATCTCTCATCCATGGCTGGAACACCATTTTCCGGCCTTTCGTGAATTTCATTTGGATGCAAACTGCATTACATATATAGTGCATTTATAGTGATATTGTCAAAGCGATTATTTTGTACAAAGTACATAAAGCATCAAAATTTTTGGAAGAAAGGATAATATGTATTTTTTCTTTCTTGATAATCTTTATTTCCTTATTCCTGATCTTTTTCCTGATTGTACATATAAGCTTTAAAAGAACACAGTGTTACTATCGGATGAAACTAGTTTTTCTGTAGAAATTTCTCAGTCAGATTTTATCTTTTTACTCTAGCTGAGGAAATTACTTGGAAAGAAGATATAATCGAGGGACATCTTTTCACCAGTAGACCAATTACAAACTGTTCAATCCATAATATAATAAATTAATAATAAACGTAGATCTCAAAATATTCAAAACGACGGCCCAGAGATTAGACATGTATCTACCGTGTGTATGACCTGTAGGTTTTATTTTAAATTCATGTGACATTTTACATGCAATTGTTATCGCACATATCTATAGGATATCAGCCCTTATTCCAAACCATATGAAATGAATCAAACTTGGAAGATCGTAGCGAATATTTATATACCAACAACTCACGTCACTAATTTGAACAATGTTGGAGGAATTGCACGATATTACACAAAAGGGCAAATTTTACGGATGAGGTTGACGGTTTTGTTTTTAGTTATTCCCAGCCGTTCCCCACTTTACATACGTCCCGTAATCGTCATATACATGCCATAGCAAACCTCCGGTAGTAGATTGATTTCAAATGTACTCATGTTTGCTCATTAGTGATATTGTTTTAATCGTGTCTCCATGAAATACGCCTTTGTAAGGTGGAATATTATTGCATCATGATTAATATTCTAAACTGATTAGATTTTTTGACAGATTCCAGAAGGTAATCTTCGGTGGAGGAAGATCAGACATAGCACTCGTTGTTAGCTGATTAAGTCAAGGAACCCTTTTGGGTACTATCCTCTTTCCTGCGTTCTTCAATGTCCTACGTCCCAGCCTCAAATCAGGCCCAAGGTTGTTTGCACTGTATAGAGTACCTTTACATCAACGAATGCAAGTATTTTGATATCCTACAAGAAGACCTAAATTGACTTGGGAAAGAATTTCGGAAATGTCCTTTCACCCAGAGGAAATATCCAATCACGTCTAACAACACACTTAATGGACACTATTGAGCAGGCAACAAAGTTTTATGGGATGGAGTTCTCTAAAGATCTCTCTTCTAAACGCCACATTGACAAGATGGTGAAAAAAAGGAAAAATAAATTTGGTTTACCGCGGAGCAACCACTAGATCGGCAACGAGGAAATAAATAGAGAATATTAATTGCATCGTGTATGAACTGGTCTTGAGTGCTGCTCAACCGTGTTGAACCTACATAACAAATCAGATAAATAAGATAGAGATGGTTCATAGAAATGCCGCTAGATACACCACAAACAGACACAGAAATACTAGAAGCGTCAGTTCCGTACTGGATCATCTACAGTGGAAATCACTTAAATCCAGGCTAACTAAGGTCAAGCTAACCACCTTGTACAAGAAGGTAAACAACCCAGTGAACATACCACTAGACATATATTTGACTCAAGCGTATAGTCAAACTTGGGCAAAACACACGCAGTTCCTACACACGCAGCAACAAACTGTTTTAAGTCCTGCTCGTTTCCACGCCCAACAAGAGCTTGGAACAAATTACAATCAACAATTGTAGAAGCTTTTGTCTTGTTATCTCACAAACAGTACATTTCCAACATCTCATTATAATATATCAGTCAGTTAAAAGTAATCCTAGTGATTTTTCAGGGCTGTGCTTGCTGATGTTCATGTACCTCGTCGCCGCCACGGTGACCGAATTGGCCTGAGCATGAAGGGATGAAAACGTCGATAATTTTTCACTTACTTGTACCTTTACTATTATTACTTTTCTATCTGATGCATCGCTGTCTTCTTTCCAATATTCTTCACAACGCACAACCTGATACTTAATAGCTGAGTTTGAATGCGTCAAAGTGATTATAGATAGATAGATTTCTAATACACCCTTCAAATCCATTGTTGTAACTTGATCTATCGTGTACTTATCATGTTTGATAATTAGTGAAACGCTGCGTTTGGCATCCTCCGTCTAACAGCAAGCTGCAGGTTCTTTATTAGTGTACTTGTTACGTGTGCTACTTAGTGAAACTATTTGTCCGGTATACTCTATTTGATCATTAGTGATACACTAGTTATTTGGTATGATAATTGAGCAGATGGTCAGCTTGTATCAAATTATATAATATTTCCGGTGACGTATGGAATGAGCATATTAAATGATTGGTAGGGGGCCCCGAGTGGCGGAGTGGTCTAAAGCGCTGTCCGTTACGGATCACTGCCATCTCACCTCTGTCTGCGTGAGTTCGAGTCTAGGATTCGGCGAATGTGGATATGTGAGAAAGCTTGCCAGTAGCTTCTCGTGGGTCGGTGGTTCTTTCCGGTTATTTCCCGGTTTCTTCCTCCACCATTAATACTGGCCGCCATGAATAGCCTATCGTGTGCTGAAAAATGGCGTTACGCCCAAAAACAACAACAACAACAAATGATTGGTAAAATAATATAACCTCTTATATAACGAACTCGGTGGGTAGTGAATAGCTCATGTAACAAAGAATACAATTTATTATTAATAATCTATAAGTGTTATCATCCATTTTTTCAGTCGTTTACTTTCAATCTGCTAGCAGTTTTGTCTATATTGAAGAAGCAATACAATTTATTTAGTGATTGAGTAACGTTATCTTTAAATATTGAGTTGAGTCAGATTTATTGAATAAGACTATAAATGCATCATATATTAATGATTCTATATTTTGAAATGAGCGTTGAGATAAGCGCTGAATGGATGGATGGCACGATGCAGATGTCACAGAATTATGTGTACCTAATGTTTATGCATTATTAACGAAAATGTACTGCGGTTTCATGTATCCCGTTTAGCGTTAGCCGTGGATGGTTTGTTTTCGTCTTTATACCTCATTATATTGAGTTACGTTCAAGTGCACAATCGTCAGCTGTAGAGGTGATTTTTTATGCTGGGTCGTATAAGTATTTGGGTTTTGCTGCTGCTATGGCTCCGAAGAAGGACTTGGTTTTCTCGCAGTAAGGACCAAAGCTTCGGGACCAATAAGTCTGTAGGGAACTGGGACGCTCTTGTGCGATCCTTCCGCAGACTAGAAGGGACGGGCAAATGTTTTATGGGTTAGGTAACAAAAGATACAAATACATATCGACCTCGACCGATCTATCTATCTATCTATCTATCTATCTATCTATCTATCTATCTATCTATCTATCTATCTATCTATCTATCTATCTATCTATCTATCTATCTATCTATCTATCTATCTGTCTGTCTAGCTGTCTATCTATGTTTCCACGGAGCCAACAATGTATAGATTATTTATTGAAAAACAGTTCTGAATATACCTTCAGTATAGCCAGTCACACAAGTGGCAGGTTAGGTAGGAAACTATTGTGTTCAGTGATTTAACGTTTTTCTGGTTTATCCTAATAACATCAAACTCTAAACCACAGAGACCTAAATACCACTTTACCAATGTCCACAACATAGCCCTAAGTTCATGTATGGGGTGCTGTTTTGTTGTTGGGAGCCACGTCTTGTGTAAATGCACGGAAAAATTGGCAAAATAGAGTTATATACACATAATAAAGGGATACTTCTTATAAATTTTTCGAGGGAATTACGCCACATGTACTCAACATTTTATTTATAAAGATTGTCCAATTGCAACCCTGATCTCAACCCTGTGAAAGATTGTTCGATTTTTTAAAAAGTGCAACATAAATAAGAAACGGATCATGGATATTAAAGAAACGTAAGAAAAGAATATTGAGACAGCGTGACCCATGACTTTCTGCAGAATTTCATTTACCGTAACTAAGCATGTAAAAAAATGTATTAAGCTCCAATGGGAACTAAAATAATATTTACTAGTGCTCTATTGTCATGCAACTTACAAAAGCAAAACACGTGCACAGTAAGGGAACGAATCAAATATAGAAATCTCAGATACTGACCAAATAATTAGCCCGGAGTGAGAACAGAGTTGTTGAAAAATATTTGCTGTAAAATGAAGCAGTGAACCTTTGCAAACATAATTAAACAGGATTTCGTTTCTCTTAAATAGTGCAGCTTGTTTTACTTGGGAATAGGGTAATAAGTTGTTCGTGTCCGCTCTGATCCTAACGGCACTTGTGTCCTTAGAAAAGACCTATAACTCATATTTGCTTTGCACGATACAGAACAAATTTTAAAGCTGCCCCACCTCAAAGCAGCCAGGCAGAGGGACCTCTAAATCTTCCCCGCTACACCTCCCGATGTTCATACACCATCTGCTTACTAATTAATATATGCATAAAGGTTTGTTTGCTCTGTTGGACCAAAGCCCTAAATCGCTGCACAAGTTCACACAACATGGTCAGCTATATCACAAAAATAGTTGGATGGATTCAGCAACAATATACAAATACTACATAACTATGCCTTTATAGACTAATCTAGGAGGCATCGTTCAAAATCCTAGAACTCTTTGTTTCCTCATCTTTGAATCTCCCCGATTCAAGATTTCAAGATTTCACCAATTATAACTTTGTTGGCAATATTTATCTTTTCTATGGATTTCTATTTCAATCGAAAATAATACTTTACTTTGTGCGTATTTATTTGTGTTACAACTTGTATATTAAGATGGCGCATATTATTTTTGTCTGTGCAGAAGTCCTGATACAATTTATTATTTGATTTGTAGCGATTAATACCTGAGAGTAATCCTTATATTTCTTCCAATAAATGCTTAAATGATACCTAAGCATTGTGCATTATACAATCTTTCCCACCGATTTAAATGTTTTTTTTTTAAATTTTTTACTTACGTTACTTACATGTGATTAACGGTAAGCATTTTCTTCAATCGCTTACGCTTCCGGTTGATGACGCACACCGTTGAGATGAAAACTAGAAGAATTCCGCCAATAATTGAACATGCAATGATGAGATAAATATTCATCTCTGGTGCTGTCAATATTTTCGTCTTTATCTCACATCGCTGGCCAGAGTACACAAAATTGTCAAAAAAAGCACACCTAAATGTATAGAAAAAAAGATATTTAAATGCTTTTTTTCTAAATAGAAGTGTAAAGTGTGAAGATTGCCTGATACTGGATTTGAATGAAACTCTGAGTTATTCGTGAATTGTGTTATTCTCAGAACACAAACATTTGGAGATCAGCCAACTGTTTTTGCAGATGCATCCAGTCGACAAATGTAATGGGAAATGGGTTTGACATCATAATTAATTACGACTAATGTTCACTGAATCAATGATTGCTAGTAACTCTTGAAACAAATATACAGAGAGTTCACAATAGTTTCTTTTGAGTGTTGAATGGCTAATATGTATATAAATACCATCTTTTCTGTTAATGACTTAAACGTTTAATTTGATACGTTTAGCTCAGCCTTTCTAACATATCTTTACCTACATTTAGAACGCATAGATGAAACATTCATAAAAGGACAGTATACAATAGTGCTAGTGTCAGATTCTAGTTAACGGAATACTCCGTAAGGTACTTTTAGTGATCTTAATCGTCTGTTTCACATCGTCGCCGTTCTGCGTTATTTGTAACAGACTGTTTCACTTTAGTTTTGTTGGATAATTCTAACCAGTATAGACTGCTATACTTACATTAATTTTTATGCAAAATGTTGCTTATCACGTATTTTCAGATGTTATATACTCTTGTACCTGCATTGCGCATCATGGCTGTGATGTCCAACATAGCATTCCCCATTGTTCTGACAGACAGAGGAGTTACAGCGATCTATACATAAAATAACTGACGTAGACGCAATTGCTGGCCTGCAGTAGTATCCAAATGGACACAAATTTTCTGAGGCGAGGGAACATTTGTCTCTTGTCTTCAGATTTTCTGAAAGTTGAAAAGTTGAACGTAAGTATTGAATGTTGTGCAATATCGGTAAATGATTATAGTGATGGGTGGCCTCGTAGCTATGATGATGGAGGAGCGAGATCCATGTCCCACCACAACATCGTAATTATCATCGTAGGCGTCTTACGGTGTAACATCATGGGTCCAATTGTTATAATGTTAGTGACTGAACCCCCATTTTCCCAATCCCTATATCAATAGTACCGATATTTTTTAATTCATTTGAAAGAGTCCCGGTGAATTGTTGTAGCCCCAACGTTCTTCTTGATGGAATTTTTGTGCTTTTTCAAATCTAGTCAAAGAAGGATTTTGGTTTTTTATAGATAAAATGCTAAGATTTGTTAATTTATTTTGTCAAGTCAAATTGATTCAATTTCCAAAATAAAATATAAACCAAATATGTCATTTTTTAATAACATGGTGTGCTTGCTTTCTGTTTCAATGTTTACATAAATCACTTTGCAAGAGACTATTTATTAAAGCTGGTATGAAATAGTTCTTCGTACCGTTTATGCAAAAATAAAGGCAGCTTGGCCTGATCACATGATTACGTTCTGATCAATGGAAATCTACCCTACATTGAAGAATGAAAGCAACTGCAATTATATCCAAATTTTCGCTAGCATGATTGCTTGTATGAGCTTGATGTAAATGCAACAAAATATTCATCCCATAGCATGTTATCATCTAATATAGATATCTAGATACATATTCGCTGTGAAGCATTATATATTGTGTGACTTAGATTTAAACGCAGTTATATTTTCACTGTGTGACATTTGTTATATACGTTACAATGTTGTGACACCACCGGCTAAAATAAATATTTCAAAGGTCAAATGTCAACGACACTAGGATCGAGGACAGAGTATCTAAAATTGTTCAATATGCCTTTATCACCTTGATCTTGTGCATCCAAGTGAATCTGTTAGATGTCTCAAAGTATAATTTAGTCATCAATCAGTAAATAAAGACCCAGAACCATACACCATAAATATTGGTTATATCAACAACAAATGTTAATGTTCCAATTAGCTATTAACAAAATAAAATGAAAAATTATCTTGTGAGTGGGTTCCATGTAAATTTCAAATAAAGCATCAATTTCAAAAGGAAAGCGTGTCTGTCATTTTATCTAGTTTGTTTTGCTTTGTTTTTGATTTTGTGTTGTTTTTTTTCTATTTTTTGTCTATCTGTATATGCGCTTCTACTTCATGCATTTACCCAACATTTAATGCATGAACTCAACGATACTGTATGAATATTTACCCAGTTTTCTTTTCATTTACTCATGTGTATATGATGCGTTAACAGAGACACCAGCGATACTGCTTAAACTGCTGACATTATTAGATCCGATTTCCTCTGTAACTATGGCAACATCAACAGTATCGAACACATTTACTAAGTAATCAACAAGGACTGGTCCAATATTTCTTTACCACCTTGATCATCTGCACCCATCGAGTCTGTCTGATGACTCAACGCATAATTTAGACATCAGTAAGTAAATAAAGTTCCACCAGAATACACCATGAATATTGATTATATGAATAGGAAATGTAAATCATACTATTAGCTAATAAACAAAATAAAAATGAAAAATTATGTTTTGAGTAAGTTCCATGTAAATCTCAAATAAACAGCACCTTAAATGGAATGATTGTCTATATAATTTGATCTAGTCTCACATTTGCTTTGGTTTTGTTTTCTGTTGTTTTACTTTTTGTTTGTTTGTCTATTTATCTGTGATCTTCTGTTTCACACACGTATTAAGAATTTACTTACCCAGTCTTCTTGTCATGGACTCGTGTGTATACGCTGTATTAACAGGCACACCGGCGATGCTGGACAAATTGAAGACAATTTTAGCTTCTATTTCTTCTGTAACCGTGGCAACATCAACAGTACCGAACACATTTACTGAGTAATCCACTATGACTGACCCACGTCTACAAATATAAGATAATGCAACAAAAAATATTTCTCAATTAATTTGATTAATACACTTTAATTGCTTTTTTAAGGTGCATAATTGAGAATAGATGTGATAAAGAGATAAGTAGAAAGAGAATATATATATATATATATATATATATATATATATATATATATATATATATATATATATATATATATATATATATATATATTAATAATGACTGATAAGAGAAGACGTTAGCAAACAGGAAATAATTTTAATGAATTTTTAACTTTCTTTTGAAATTATCTTATTTAATACGTCCTATCGAAAGGTAATCTGTTTATTCTTCCAAAGAAAGGGTACGTTAAATATTATGAGAAATCAGCGTGCTGTAATTTTACATTTCTTAGTTTCATAGTGTAATAGTGTTCTTAACTGAGCCATAAATCACTTAATCAAGAGCTGCAACGCCATAATAAAACATTATGACTATATAAAAAAGGGGTTCATAAAAATAGAATGTTTACCTGAATCGTAAAATGTCGATTGATTTAAAACCTTTGAGGTTTTTGAAGACTTCTGTTAGCTGAAAATAGAACTTTAAATTATTTAGTATGTCCTTATATTATTATTTATGAAGCCTAAGAACTGTTTGCTCTCCAGCAAGATTATGTACATATAATTTGAAGCTCGCAATAAACGTGATATTGTTTTTAATACATAAACGGAAAATATTGCTTTTAAAAAAATTTAAAGTGCACTTAAATAGATTTTGCTATGTAGTTTCTGGTATCAATAAGACAGACGTTCTTTGCTGCTGTTGTTATTGTTGTTGTAAGGTTTAACGCCATTTTTCAGCACAAGATAGGCTATACATGGCGGCCAGTATTAATGGTGGAGAAAGAACCCTGGAAAAACCTGGGAAGAACCACTGACACACGAGAAGCTAGTGGCAGGCTTTCTCACTTACGTTAGCCGAGTCTGGACTCGAACTCACGCAAAGGTGAGATGGCAGTGATCCTTAACGGTCAGCGCTTTAGTCCACTGGGCCATTCGGGGCCCCTAGACGTTCTTTGTAAGATTCATACAAACCGACGACATTGAAGAATATAATGTATATCGGATAGTCAAAAGAGGATACAACTTCTAAAACATTACTGTGAAACGGGCTATAAATCCACCACAGAGTTTGGTTTTACTTCTATATGGAGATAAAAATACAATGATCTCTGTCTCTCAGTGTCTTTATCTATCTATCTATCTATCTATCTATCTATCTATCTATCTATCTATCTATCTATCTATCTATCTATCTATCTATCTATCTATCTATCTATCTATCTATCTATCCATTTATCCATCCATCCATCCATCCATCCATCCATCCATCCATCCATCCATCCATCCATCTCTCTCTCTCTCTTCTTATTTGTTATTTTCAAAATTACAGACAGTCGGATTTACACAGAGCTTCAGCATGATGTATGAATATTCAAAATATACAGGGATAAGATCTAACTAAACATAAAGTAAATAGAAAAGGTAACCATTGTATATCTAACGACCTTTACCCTAAAAGTAGAAATCATATATAATTGGGTTTACATTTTGTCCTGATGATATTAAATGTCAATAAATAGGGTAAAGGAAATGTACATGTTCTAATTACTTGAGATCTGATTCAGTTGATAAAACTATCCATATTTTAGTTTACTTGAAAACTATTCGTATTTTAATATGCAAGAAAACTTTTTGGATAATAGTAGAGTTTACGACAACCGTTATGTTATTACACATAAAACTATGTGTACACATAGAAGTATCAGTATCTTAGTCTCCATGAATAATAACAATATTTTAGTGTACATCAAGACCATCCGCATTTTAACATACGCATTTTAACATCGATAAATCTATCAGTAGTTAGTACAAAAGAAGCTATCCGTATTTAGTATCCATGAAAACTGTCGGTATTTTAATAACCATGGATTTAAAAAAACAATTTTTTATTACCGCTACTTTCTATTATTTTTAACATGAGTAATCATATATAAAGTCATATACACGCTCAGCATTTGCAAGTAACCTGGCCAACCACATGGTGCTTCCGGATATTTCTTTTCCCTGCAGGCAGCATGGCCTCTGAAGTCGCTGACGGTACAGGTATTCCAAAAACGACTACTTTAAATTAGAGAAGACATGTTCAATACGAGGGGCTTGTACTAGGTACTGATGCCATTTCTCATAGCAAAAAGGACAGTGGTTGCTAGATCGAATTACAGTCCCTTTTTGACCGCTCCTATAGCCTAGCGGTTAGAGCGTCAGCCTCGGATGCGGGAGGAAGCGAATTCGAACCCCGGCCGAGTCATACCAAAGACTGATAACATTTAAATTTTTCAGTCATATCTTTTTTCAAACTGTGGTTTTATTAACTAATAGGTTTCTTCTTTATTTAACTTGTTATTTTAATAATAATAATAATAATAATAATAATAATAATAATAATAATAATAATAATAATAATAATAATAATAATAATAATAATAATAATAATAATAATAATAATAAACGTTACTAATAGGACTAAACACACTTCGGTCCTTCAAAGGCACAATCGTGTCCATTTGATGTGAGCTCCCTAGCTTAACATATGATCCTGACCTTTAATAACAGCTGCTGGAACATCTTGTCCAAGCAACATGCAGTAATCTCGGAAGATTTACTTGCAAAAGACTGCCGTATACATTCTTCGGTGAATGTTGGAGTGCAACAAGTTCTGTGCATTTACATTGTTTTAACTTGTAATACTAGATTTTAATCTGGCGTTTGTAAAATTTGTATCCAGAATCACACGAGTGGGTGGGTGGGGGGCTTGTTATTAGTAAGTTGTAACTAGTAGATGCAGACAAAACTTTACATAAAATGATATTGAAACAGCGAACCAAAACTAGTCCGCAGAAGTTACCGATGTTTAAAAAATTCTAGATCAGTATCACGTGACCGTTTACATACATTATAAACGGACTATTGTAAAACTAAACATTGTGAAAGTGATCATTGTAAATCTCACCATTATGAAGCTCATCCCTGTAAAACTGACCATAATACAACTTATCATTGTAAACTGACTATTGTGTAATTTACCATTTTAAACTGGTTATTATACAAATGATCATCGTAAAATTGGACCATGTCAAACTGACCATTTTAAATCTGGTCAGTATAGAGGTGATCACTGTAAAGCTGAAATTCTGTGAAATCATTTATTTTTGGTGGGTTTATATTTATGTTGTTTCAGGGAAATGGTTGAAAGGTAATTACATTTCTGACTATGATTCATGATATTTGTTTTGAAAAAGTTGCACTATTTAAAGAAAAGCGATATTTCACTTGCAATTGCTGGTAGCTATCGTAAACTATTACAGTATATAGTATGGATTTTAATTTCATGTCATCAGTGTAACACATGAATTTCTCAAAAACATTAAGATCGACTTGGAAACATGCATTCTGTCAGGACTGGTAATGCAATAAGCACTACTCCAAACACCTTTCTTTACAAAACAAAGCGATAGGTGATGCAATTTAGGGTCAAACACTTGCGTAATAGTCCTGGAATGTAAATGAAATCCATCCCCACTTTAATGGTAGTGGAGTGATCACTACCGTATGTTTGAAATTTATAGTTTAGCTAAGAACGCACCTAGTACATCCGTAAATTGGAACAATTTAGAATATATATTCGATGAATCATATTGTAATCTTGTTTTACCTATAACAGTAAAGTATACAGGTGCATTCTTTACAATAATGAAATATATATGTCTTGTTCTAGCAATTATTACTTATATAATTATAAATAATTTTTGTTATAATTATTTCTCACTTCCTTTGCAATTATATAGAATCGTTCGATCTGATTTCTCTCTCTCTCTCTCTCTCTCACACACACACACACACACACACATACACACAACATATACATAAACATAGAGCAAAATGAACAAAGCATGTTCCAACAATTTACAAAGTGCAGAAGAACAAGAGAAAATTAATCAAACATTTTTATTCTTACTTTCAATTTCTTAATATCGGAAAAATTTGGCATGTATAAAAAAGCATTTAACAATTTAATCATTCCAAACTTATTTCGATTCTAACCCATGTTAAATCAAAGTTTGTAATAATTGAACGTGAATTCAATTTCTTTTGTTTTACAATTATGGCACCTGTATATAGAAATTCTGGCTTTGTCATTTTATTGTATTAAATTTAAAACTTTCGGCTTTTCAAATGGCTTTATCTTTGTGTTTGAACACTCATATCCCATCTACAAGACCAAACATTGCTTTCATAATGTAGACCCACAGAAAAGCAAGATGAAAGACAAGCTTTAAGTACGTCTGAGAGGAGTTCACTTAGGTCTTAGATATCCTTTTCATTTATTTTTCTTTTGGATTATATACACACTGGTCCTTTGAATTCAAGTTGGCAAAATTTTTGATAATTCAACCAAAATTTATATACATTTAAATATATTGAACTAACACTTACAGAAACACTGAAGTTTATGGCCAAGCTCTGGAACCCAGGCGATGTTTTGTCAGCATATGTTTCGTTGTATACCATTTCTACTTTTATATCAAATCCCAGCTGTAGCTCATATTCACCTATATATATATATATATATATATATATATATATATATATATATATATATATATATATATATATATATATATATAATGCCTACACATTATTATCAAGTTATAATTGCTTTGATCAATATCTGTAATATTTCTTAGCAATATTGTCCGATGTCGATAATATCGCAAGAAATAGAAAACTTTATAATCTATAGATAAAGGTTTAAAAGTTAGATCGTCCCTTTCGAATGGAGGTGGTCTTGGGTTAGAAACACGGCCGAGTCCTACAGAAGACTTATGTAAATGGCTATAGCAGTTGTCACACTTGGCACTGAGCATTATGAGGTTAGTTTTAGGGCTGTTTGCCCTTATTTCAGCATAAGGTGACAGGGTGGGACACGTAACTACCGTGATGTACATCAATTACAAACCGCCACACTACTGACATCATAACACTAAGACTAAAATTATAAACCTACGTTAAAAATCCAAAGAACGCAACACACTTAAGGCAGTCACCTGACTGGTCAATTGGATGTATTTGTGTTTGTGACGATGTGTAGATGCTTCGATATTTAGAAATAGTTCCTATCATTTTTCAAGACGTTTGAAGAAGTGTCGTACTTCATGCAATGCTAATATTTAAAATAGCTTCATTTTTAAAGAAATCAAACTTTGTAGATACAGTCTTTCATTAATTGTGAAATGTATAAGTTTCTTTTTGCCTATTGTTATATTATGTGTTTGTGTTCTCTAGTATATAGACATAGCAGAGGCGATTTGACATCGTTTTCTAAATAAAAATATCTTCGAGAATATAATACACAGTGCTCATGGAAATGTTGAAAAAGTAAAGATCATTCTCAAAATAATATGGATTTTTTGTTCTTACATGTTTTACTTCTTTGCATTCTTTTTCTTTTGCTTTTGTTTTATTATGCACATTAAACATGTTAACGATTTATTATTAGATTTATAAAGATGTTTGTTACATTTCTCGCTGGTCGTTTAAATTCGTCAATATATATTTGCCATGTTTTTTCTTTTGATTGATTGAAAGTCAATCGTCGTCCAATAAGTTCATTAATGATGTTCTTATCAATATATAATTCATCCATTCATGTCTTCCAATCAATATAGCGTCTACCCATCCATTACAATCCCGTTGAATTTTCAACCATCTATTCGTTATGTCATTATTTCATCCCTTACATTCATATCTTTCTATCCATTTCTTAATACTCAAAAAAGAGAATAAAATGGTAGGATTTATGCAAATGAAAAGAAGATTCATTATTAAAGTTAAATTCAAACTGCTATTTATTATAAAGTATGATGTTGTGTATGCAACAACTGCAGCATGGTAGTTAGAATCAGTATCCTTTCTACAGACATGGAAGTTAAAGATATAACATTTGGCACTTACCAGGATCTGGCATGTAAGACGGAGGTCGCTGCGTGGTAGAAACAATCGATGTAGATGTTCTTGAACTACTACTTGGAGAAATTGTTGTCCTTATTTGATTTGTTGTATTGGGACCTGTATATAATAATAAAATAGCATTTTCTCGCTAATGAATTAGTAAGTACAAACGTAATATAATAATGGAGTAATCGAGAACGGCTTAACTCTGCCACGTTACTGTTATTTGGATTGGTAGATGGAAAGTAGAAGCAAATAAAACCATCGTTAAATGTTTAGAGATACTTTCTTGTCTATGTCAAGATGTTTGACCAATTGTAGTAATTAATGCAATACAATGTTTCTAAATGCTTTTTCATTAAATAACAAGGGGATGTAAATACAATCTTTGTTAACTGTGGAATTTGCGAGCATCCCTTTTAATTATTATATTTTGTTTGTGCACTTTCGTGTGTATCTACCTCAAGGGCGATATCATATGCCTGGACGATAAATAAGACAATACAAAACTAGAAAATGGATGACAGGTATTAGAAAGAAATCCTCATTAATACTAAACCATCCATGATATTCTAGAATTTAGCTTTGTATATGCTTCAAGCTGTTTATTATATTGTGTGTTTTGAGAGCCAATCAAATGTTCATCAAAAAGGATGAAAATGTAACACTTTTCCAAAAAAGAGTTAATGTTGTTCGGGGGATAGAGGATGGAAGACGCTTTTTCTTCTGTTTTCTGTTGATTGTGTTTCGGTAAGTACAATTAGCTGATGTTGTTCATTTCTTAATATATTTATGATCGTCATTACAAATTGTTAACCATGACATTTAGATCCATCAATCGATGTTCATAATAATTATTCTATACGTTAATAATCAATTTATCATGATATCAATTTATTATGAAAGTTCTTATTGATCTTTCATCCATCCATTCCAGATATTTACATTTTTCATGGATCTATCATCCATTACTTCCATATAGTTATATTTTGATCGATCTATCATCTATTAATTCCTGATATTTATATCGATTTTTCAACCATCCATTCAATATATTTATATTTTCATCGGTCTGTCATCTGTTAATGCCTAAATGTTTCTATGAATCTATCATCCATCGAATCCTTATGCAACTCTAATCCGTAAATTTCTTTTGTCATAATAGTCTATCAACCATCCATTCCTAATATTCCAGATTATCTATTATTGATGATTGCTTATAGTCATGAAATTCAAAAGATGATTCATTATTAAAAACAAATTAGAACTACTATTTATTAAAAAGTAATTAAAGATGACTATGTGACACCTGCATTATAGTAGCTGTAATCAATTTCATTGCTACAAACATAAAAGTATAACATAATAGTTGCCTCTTACCGGAATCGGGCAGGAAAGTAGAAGGCGGTTTAGTGGTGGTAACCATCGAGGTGAATGCTGCTGAACTATTGCTTGGAGTGATTGTTGAGATCGTCGTGCTGACTGGATTCGTTGCGTTGGGAACTATTGTCGTGCTGACTGGATCCGTTGCGTTTGGAGCTATTGTCGTGCTGTCTGGATTCGTTGCGTTTGGAGCTATTGTCGTGCTGACTGGATTCGTTGTATTTGGAGCTATTGTCGTGCTGACTGAAATTTGTTGAGTTTGGAGGTATTGAATATATATATATATATATATATATATATATATATATATATATGCGTCAGCGGTATTTATTAAGCATTCTTAGTATTGGTTCTCTAATTATAGCATCTGAAATTTTAATAAAGTTCTACTAAATATAGTTTTGTTGGATTTATGACATCGATGTTGTGGATCAGATTACAAAAAAGACGATGAAGAATGATGCATAATATAAGACTACTTTTCACATGGAGAAGTATTTTTTTTATATAAAAATAATATGCAATGTGGTCATTTAGACAATTATATAAACGTGTAGCATATCCTGATAGCGTGTTCCTGAACTTTTTTTTCTGTTATCATTTATATAAATGTTTATTGCTTAATATATACAATTGAATGTACTATAAAATGCTTGCTCAAAATTTAATCATAGTTTTTATCTGAATAATGTAACTTTCGGGTATATTTAAAGGTCTTGAAAAAGTCCATATGAAAGGTAGTTTGATGGTCTGTATAGCAATGTACACACCTAATTTGTGTAAGGACTTTCGTTCATTTCACAAAAAGGCCCCGAGTGGCCAAGTGCTCTAAAGCGCTGTCCGTTACGGATCACTGCCATCTCACCTCTGTCTGCGTGAGTTCAATTCTAAAATACGGCGAATGTGGATACGTGAGAAAGCTTGCCAGTAGCTTCTCGTGGGTCGGTGGTTCTTTCTGGTGATTTCCCGGTTTCTTCATTCACAATTAATACTGGCCGCCATGAATAGCCTATCATGTGCTGAAAAATGGCGTTAAGCCCAAAAACAACAACAACAAATCATTTTAAAAAAATAGGCTTAGGTTATTTAACTGCACTTGGATCAAAATAGTAATTAAAAATAATAAAGGTATTGAATTCGAGACGGCAGTTGTCATTTGTAAGTGGTTCGAGTCCCGTCACATACAGTTCAGAGAAAGGGAATTGCTACAGTATACACCTAAATGCAATGATATTATGCCGTGTTTAATATGTACTTGTCCCAAAGAGATCAGCTCATATTCCATTATAATTTCTTTTTGTTTGCTCCTAATTCGTCTTATTTAACAAAACACATTTTTGTTTTATCATAAAGCAGAGACAGTATCACAATATAATGTCAGTTTATATATATATATATATATATATATATATATATATATATATATATATATATATATATATATATATATATATATATATATTAGTATTGTTCACAATATCAGATATCAGAAAGGATGGATAGTTTTAATAGCGTTCCAAATGTTTTATCTGCGTAAAGAGTTCCATTTCTTGAACTAAATAGGCTAAGGATATGTCACCGAAAAAAATTAATTTAGAATTTAAATGTAGTACGTCCTCGACATCAGTTGTCATTTTTAAGTGATTAGAGTCGGTCGATCATAGTTATGACAATGGAATTGCAACGTTATCTTAATATATCAATTGAAATTATGCCTTGATTTGATTCGTTACTGCCTCCGCGCATAATCCAGTATATGTCTTTTTACGAACACTAAATACGTCTGCTATAAGGCCATACCGAATTTTGTTTTATTAGTTATTTCACCATATTCACGTACTACGAAGAGATCTTTCGTAGGTTTGTAGTCGAAAATTCATATGGAATTGGATCAGTCTCTCAAAACACATTTCCTTTCTATCTGTCCTCTGTGTATTAATGATGATGAATGTTTGTGAACTGTTCTTGTCATGGCCATATAATCCTTTATCTTGAGCAAGTAAAACATGTTAGACCTTCCTCACATTTAATAATATTAAACATTGTGACATAAACATTTGAAAGCAAAATACACCAGTTAAACAAATTTGCATCGAGATATTTATCCAGTTCATTTGATAATCCCTTATTCCTCTAAGTTTTGTATGTTAACGTATTGCATAAATGCACAATGCAGGAAGATATCTGAATGAATGTCATCGCACTGTATTTTTGAAACTACTTATTCTCTTTTGTATCAAATGGACAGTTGAAGATTACGGAATGAAAATATTACCAGCGAAAAGCATCAGCAAAAGTGATGTCTTCATACATTTTATTACAATGAATGGTATTTAATTCATAATTATTTCTTTTTTTCCACTTTTCATTTAAGATAATAACTTATTACAATAAACAATATTGAAAAATGAAAGGGCCATATGCAGCACAATTCTTTCAGTTCGTTTAAAAATAGAAATAAGGTTGCGGAAAGAAAATAGAATGGAAGGGGAATCAATTTTTTGCAAGGCAGAAAGAACTTTATCAATACCTTATGTTTTGCTCTGTACTTTTATGTCATGAAATGATTAAGATAAACTTCGGCCTGCAATTTAAATGGTTACCTTTCTCTTGTTACAATCACATTAGTCGTTACCAACAAAACGATTATATGATCTTATGAGCAGAGTTTGAGGAACAGAGCTTACTGTGATAATATGGTATGTTGTAGCAAACTATTCATGACATTTGTGACGGGCTGTTGATAATTTCATTCTGACACAGCATAACTTGTGGACACACTTGTATTCTTTATAAACATCAAATATTATTCAAACTGCTTTATATTTTCTCTCTGTCATGTAATTGCGTACAAAAGGTTTACATTATACCCAAATAATTAGCACATTTGTCATTTTGTTATTTAATATACGCATATTTATACTT
>JAEAOA010001954.1:1842500-1860000 GCA_016746295.1 Potamilus streckersoni
CAAGAGGTCTAAACCATGAAGACTAGAAAATGAAAACTATGCACTAGTAGAATTTAACATTTTCTAAATCTTCTTATTATCCTTCAATTTTTACTATAAGAATAACCGGTATAGAATCAAATATCCGGGATATAATCTGCGTTACATATGTACACAAAGTAAAAATAGATGTCGCTTTGGCTTGTAGACTTTTAGGGAATTATACAACGTTTTCAGTTTCCGCAACGAGTCTATACAAGCTGGTTGTATTTATAGTTTTAGCACATGTGAAGATAGAAATGTAGAGGTTTACAAACACAACGTTTTTGTGTTTATTTGTTTGTCGTAACTATGTTTTGTATTTGCCTTTGAAAAAGACTCATTAAGAGTCGAAAGCGCTTAGGCTAGTTAGTTACAAGTTTCGTACTGTTCGTCGTCAGTTTATTGCATCTATTTTAATTAATCCCTGACAAACGTGATCCCTTGGTGGATCCAGTATGCTTGAGAGGGTTGTTATTCGCCATATGATTTGTATTCTTTATATATATATATATATATATATATATATATATATATATATATATATATATATATATATATATATATATATATATATGTGCAATAAACTGACAGCGAACAGTTCGGAGATTGTATCTAGTTAATCTGAGCTATTTCGATTAATAATGAGTCTCTATCAAAGGCACATACAAAAGATAGACAAAACAAACAAATAAAACAGAAAAACATTATTGGTTTCAAATCTTTACATGACTGTTTGTACAGAAATTAAACGTTCATATTTATTATGTGTCAACTTGTGTAGGTCAACTTGTTGCGGATACAGGAAAATATTTGTATTGACCTAGAAATCGATGCGCCAGAACGACATCTGTTATTTTATTTACAATTATGTAATCGCAAATTATATCCCGGTTATATTTTTTTATAGTTGAATTAATAGGCCATTGAGCAAATTTGGAGAAATTATTGTAAAGAAAATGTGTGGCTGAAAAACCCCAATTGAAGTTTCTAAACTAGGTAAGAAAAGTTTTAGTACTGGATAGGCTGCATTAGAAATCTGAAACCAAGTTGTTTTAAACCAAAAGGACCAGAAAACGGCAGCAATCCACAAATAAAATTATCTTTCGCTGCTGACATATTGATTATTGATTTCTAGGTCAATACAAATATTTCCTTTGTCCGCAAACACCACGTTTTTTTCTGTTTTGTTTCTTTGTCTTCTCTATGTTTTGTATATGTCGTTCAAAAAGACTCGCAAGAGTCGAAAGGGCTCAGGCTAGTTAGATAGTAGTTTTGCACTGTTTGTTGTCAGTTTATTGCATTTGTCTTAATCAATCTCTGACACACGTGATACCCCCTTTATCCAGTGCTAATGTTATTGGCCATATGATTTGCATTCATTATATATGCGCAAATGGTTTTTATAAAGCATTTTTGGAACTGGTTTTCTAATTTTAATATATGGTTAAAATCATAAACAGGTTCTTCTAAATACTGGTAAAATTACTACTACTGAAACTCGGCAATCTGTCGATATGGTGGATTCATTACATCGAAGTGGTGGATTTTTTACCTAAAATGCACTGAAATTTTAGATGCATAATATAAGACTGCTTTAGTCTTGGAGAAGTCTTGTTCGTATAAAATAATACGCAATGGCATCATTTAAAAGCAAAGATATATTATTTTGGAAATTTAAATAAAAGAATAGCATATCTTTCATGGCTGTTCTTACAGAGTCTTCATGTACATCATTTTTCTTAAAATCCTAATTTCTGATAACATTTTCAAATGTTTATTGTATTATATTTAGGGTTGTATATCCTAGAGAATCCTTGTTCGAAATTTAAATCATAGTCATTATCGGAATAATGCAACTTTGGGTATATTGTAAGGTCAAGGAAAAAAAAGCATTTTGAAGGTAGTTTGATGATCTTTATAGCAATGGTCATGTTTAATTTGTGTAAGGAGCTCCGTTTATTTAACAAAGTAGGCTTATATTCTTTAACTATCATTTGAGTACAATGTTAACGAAACACTATTACAGGTATTGCATCTAGACTGCAGTCATCATTTGTAAGTTATCAGCTTAGTCACATACAGTGCAGAGAAAAGGAATTGTTACAGCATACATCTACAATAAAGGATATTGTGCCTTCTTTTAATGTTCCTGTCTCATCGAGATGCTCTTATATTATATTATAATTTCTTTCTGTTAGTACTAAATTCGTCTCTTTTAATAATACATATATTTATTTTATCATTAGGCAGATTCAGTGTGACATATAATGTTAGTTTTTTTGTATATTGTTATGTCTACAATATCCCATATCAAAAATGTTGAGTAGTTTTAATAGCGATGCAATTTTTTTTATATGAGTATGGAGTTCCGTTCATTGAACTTAATAGGTGTAGGTTCCTTTTTCATATTTTGTACACAATATCACCGAAAATATTGATATAAAATTTAGGTGTAATGCGTCCTCGACATCAGTCATCATTTTTAGGTAAATAAAGTTCGTCGGACACAGTTCTGATAAGGGAATTGGAACATTGTCCCCATGCATACACTGAAAATACCAATTCAGATGATGTTTCACGAGGAAGAAAGAGTCAACCCTTAAAGTAATTCGGATGGATCAGCATGTAAATAAGCTTGGAGGCTTTCCAAAAAAATTATCTATACATACATATCTGTACACAGATCGATTAATGCAACGTTAATAAATCGTCGAAAAAGTTTTCATGGCACACGAATTAGTGTTAAAGCACATTCATAATTAACTCAACTTTTGGAAATTAGAACAGACTACGTTTTCTCAGTATCCCCGTGTTTGTATCATACAAACTGCCATGGATTTACAACATGTTCCAACTGAATTAAAAAGATACAAGACCGTGACGAAATATTACATTCAAGGGAATGTAGCTCTTGCTAAAAGAAATGAATGAACCATCTTTTCAAGAATTGGGTTTCCTCGGTAAAGCCTAACGAGTTTCTTATGTAGGATATGTTTGTGAAGCAATTTATTGCTGCCTACAAGCAGCATTTCATATAATGGGTAATTTATCTCTATTTCTTTCTGGCATGCATTCTTCAGGAACACAACATATAACCAACCATTGCATAACTATCAATATAACTCAAAATGGCCATTTTATTGAAGGCTATATTTCAGCTGTATCCGCGACCCCAAAGGAGATGGCAACAGATCTTTTCCAACTCCTTTCATCCTTTAATAAAATGATGCAAATTGGTAACTTGCTGTTTTTCCTCTTGTTTGTATCATTAATTTGTTTAATCTAATTTTATTGAATAATAAATCGTTTGAAGATAACCTATCTATCTATCTATCTATCTATCTATCTATCTATCTATCTATCTATCTATCTATCTATCTCTCTATCTCTCTATCTATCTATCTATGGGATCATAACATATGAAAACGACATATGAGATAAAGAATGAAGACCTTTGAATAATGAGTAAATGAGTACCTGTGGCATGGACTGAAATATAGATGTATCGACGAATAAAAGTAGTATTAAACCAAAGATCAATCTTAAAAGTGTGACCATCTCTGTCCCTCTGAACTTGATCCCATGTAAACGTCATTATAGCTACTGTTGGGTTACATGTAAAATTGTAGCCGGGAGGTATTTCTCCATATCTCTCTAGGATGGTGCAGTTATTGTGTACATAGGATCCATGTATGTGATTATACTGATTTGTATACTCGTCCGACCAAATAGCAATCCAATCGCTGGAAACATTCACCTTGACAGTGATCACTAATGTTTCTTTTTCTTTGACACTTGCAATTGGAAACGGACATATTTCTGCATCATCATTTTTGAAGCCTGTGAAAAAAGAAAAATAAATATAGAGGATATTTATCCTGCTTTAATACCGTAGATAATTCATCGTGTTGTGCCCCTCCCCCCAAATTTGTTTAAACAAATGGCGAAGCTGAGAGTTAAAACTATAATGTTTTATTAGCAAATGATGAAATTATTTTTATTCATTAAAACACTTGCTCCAGAATCGAAAATTACAGGATTAAGCTAACTCTTCACTAAAACACCCTATTTCCAAATCCGTTTCGTAAACTGGCCGCTTTCACAGCCTGGTCATATAAATATGAGACTTATAAAATAGATATGATATGGTTGACCTAATCTGTCGCAGTATATTACATTTTTGCCATTTTGTAAACTATTTCACTCTTTCTGAAAACAAAAAAAAAACCCATCCGACTCAGAAATGCTTCGCATCGGGTTAGTTGTTGTTATCAGAGAAGTAACAAGAACACCTTAGTCGGAGAAGTTTAATGTCCATATATGAAATGTAAGGAGGCTTCTATTTGTTCAAGCTTACAAACTAATCGTTTGTGTATATACAGGTAAACATTTTGCAGACACACATGAAATCGTCGCATTACGTCATGGGAAATGTTCTCTTTGTAAATTTGAAAACATAAGGATATCATATATATATATATATATATATATATATATATATATATATATATATATATATATATATATATATATATATATATATATGCAAACACCTAAATAACAAAGTATGAAGGGTGGTACTTTGGTACTTTACAGAATTTACAAAAGAACAAAATAAAACTGACTGCAGCAGCCACCGACGATAATGACAAACTTGGCTTTTGTAAACCGGTGACATATGAAAACAGGAACAGTTCTCAACCTTGGTTCAGAACAAACTATACTATCAATTTAATATCCTTATTGTAATGTAGTAGTTGTTATTGTTGCTGCTCCTGTTGTTGTAGTTGCTACTCCTGTTGTTGTTGCTGCTGCTGTTGCTGCTGTTGTTGTTGCTGCTGCTGTTGCTTCTGCTGTTGCTATTGTTGCTGGCGCTGCTGATGTTGCTGCTGTTGTTGTTGTTGCTGCTGCTGTTTATATTGATATTGTTGCTGTTGTTGTTGTTGTTGCTATTGCTGTTTTTGCTGTTTCTGTTATTTGTTGTTGCTGTTGCTGCTGTTGTTGTAAATGTTGCTGTTGCTGTTGTTGCTGTTGTAGATATTATTGCTGCTGTTGCTGTTGTTGCTGTTGTTGTTGCTGTTGCTGTTATTGTTGTTGTTGCTGTTGCTTTTATACATGTTGTTGCTGTTGTTGATATTGTTGATATAGCTGTTGTTTTTATGCTGTTGTTTTTGCTGTTGTTGTTGTTGCTGTAGTTGATTTTCCTGCTTTTGCTGTTGTTGCTGTTGTTGTTGCTGTTTTTGTTGCTGCTGCTTGTGTTGATGTTGTTGCTCTTGTTGATGCGGTTGTTGTTATTGTTACTGTTGTTGATGTTATTGTCGTTGTTGTTGATATTGCTGCTGTTGCAACTGTTGCTGCTGATGTTGCTTTTGTTGTTGCTGTTGCTGCTGTTGCTCTTGTTGCTCTTGTTGCTGTTGCCGTTGCTCTTCTTGCTGTTGCTGCTGTTGCTGTTCCACCTTTTGGAATGCTTTTGTCTGTGGTTCGTCCCAGAAAACGTCAAAGTTATTTTAAGAGCATTTGTAACGAGCATGTGACCTCAGCTAAATTCCTAGTTGCAATACGCTTGTGTTAGATTATCTATATTATCATTTGAGATTAAAAATAAGATAACTGAGCAAAGAAACCAATCAATTCTATCAGAAATGTATCATTTAAATAATTGGATACTACCTTTATAATACAATATTATTATTGCGAATATGTAGTTAAGTGGTATCACAATGTCAGTCATGAACTGTAAAACTTCAAATATCCCTGAGCAATGGGAAGAATCAAACTACACGTGGACGTGGTATAAAACCTATGAATGCAAATAAAGAACCGGAGAAAAATTATCTTTTGTTGTGGGTAGGCGTAAAGGGATGAGATGTCTCTAAGACATGGACTGGAATATCTTAGGAAGATTCTTAGAATTTGGTGACGCACGTTTTAACAGGCTTAATGACCCCGTGCAGTCTAAATCGTAAAACCAATTGACTCGTACGTCACGCGCCCTCGTGAGATTGTTAGCGACTGTAATTTCAGCATGAATTAAATGCTCACAGGACATTTTGGAAATGAAAATTGACGACATAATTGACGAGTTGTCAAATTTTGCATGCATAGTTGGCTACATATTAGTACTTGGACGCTCTCGACACGAGCATGATATGTTGACCTAAGTGCTTGAAGGTGCACGTTCTAAAGGTATGCATTCAATCGTGACAAAAAGTACCATTTTTTCGGTGATATCATTTGCGATTCGGGTCCGAAATCCAACAATAGCACGGTCGAGACCACTATTAAAGTAGAGGTTCCTAATAATCGTGCCAAATTAGAAAAACTGTTTGGAATGCGATTATCTGACTACATTCGCGCTACATTTAGCTGAGGAAGCGAATCCGCTTACAGAGAAGAATCGTTGAGCATGCGTATCAAGGTATACAGTACATGAATATTCATAGAAAATATGACTGCATAGTCTATTTCCATATTTCTGCAGCTCAACCCCTTTGTGTTTATCTCTAACACACACAATTACACAAGATCACGCACATTCTCGCATACACACACATATTCTGAGAGATCATCGTCATCCCCTTTAGATCGATTCTGGCGTTGGTTTGGGAGTTGATTTGCTAGACTATCTGCACGAGAAAGCAGTCGTACAGATCAGTTAAAGACGCTAATAATCGGTGAAATTCTATTTCATGATATTTTTAATTACACCACATTGTAGACATACGAAACATATATATATATATATATATATATATATATATATATATATATATATATATATAAAGAATACAAATCATATGGCGAATAACAACCCTCTCAAGCGTACATATATATATATATATATATATATATATATATATATATATATATATATATATATATATATATATATATATATATATATATATATATATATATATATATATATATATATATATATATATTTATATGTGCACCTTATCTGACCATATACACGTAAACATAATACCACAGAAGTATAATTATATATTTGTTTCTGATGACTGTTACGACTGTTATGGACTTGAGCTAAGTAACGGAAACGACAACCCAAGTTTATTAAAATCGAACAAATAATGTATTTGCATAGAATACAATGTGGAAATTTCAAGGAACCTACAGTAATGTAAATTACATCCCAAGATTGAAAATTTAAAAGGAAGTTACAGTATTGTATATTAAATCCCAAATACTCATACAAGTTATATTAGATGCCCACAATCATAGTGTTTCTAATGCATTCCAGTAGTTTTCCAAATAAATTTCAACATTGAAAATTCTGACGTACCAATAGCATTGAATATACTGATATACCAACAGTCTCGATTTGTCACAATGGTATAATTCAGGATTTCTTAAAATGAATTCATAATTTGCCCAAAATAGTGACTTAGTCCTGGATGTTAATGAACACATTGTAGTTCCAACGAATAATATAAATAAAAAAGTCTTGTCAAATTGTAAATGAACACAGCTGAAAGTCATTTCACAATGATTAATATTAAAATAGCAATGAATACTTTGGATTCTCAAAACCTTATGTGCAGACTATAACTTGACTTACTGCACAAAAAGTGCTATGGACTTTGGATAGTTCCATTAAATTCGTAAGCATATTCAGGTCTGTTTATATAAGTTTTTGCAAAAGAATCTGGCAAAAAACCAGTTAGATAATGTAATTTCCAAGTGGAAATTATTGGTCCTGAACTCAAATCAAAGTAAATATTGTTTATAAATTATCATTGTATTACGTAATAATGTACAATGATGGACAAAACAAAGCTAGGCAATGTATTTTTTGCAAATAATCCTTACAATCTACAATCATGGACAACCGTTAAACACCGAATATAAATATACATCACATGACACACAAGGTATAACAACAAACGATGTGTATAAATATATTTTTACTGTCTTTATTCAGATACATATTGTAATAACATTATAGACGTATAAATATTTATGATATACTTCATCAACGGACATATTATTTTAACGGGCCGCACTAGATCAATATCCAGCGGTGTTGATAGTAGTTAAATAGAAATATTCCCCTCTTCTTAATATGGAAACACGTATCCGCGTTCAACGAAATAGCTCTGACTGCATCCAAATAATAATGACAACAGAAACGTCGAACACTGACAACATCATACACTTGATGGCTTCCAGAAGTAAGCAATGACTAACTCTTTCTATCTGATATCAGCACAGGTCAATCAATTCATCTAGCTCTCATCCAAATAAAAATAGTAATCATCCAAAATAATTTTTAGGCACTCTGAATATTTCCATACACTTAAACTGCAGAGAGAAAAAGAAAATATGATTTATAAAAATATTGAAAATGGAAGACCAGTAATCTATAGCTGCTATTGTAACACGAGATTGACAGATAGACAGACAGACAGATGAAGAAAGACTTTGATTCACTGTATTAGAATATTTTTTACGGGCAAACATTGCACACTACACACTAATAGACTTCAAAATGCATATGTATCCTTTTGGAGGTATTATCCACGACCAGTGGACCAAAATTCTCTAATAAAATGACGCACAATGCACATTCAAATTTACGCGTCACCATGACAGCAACCTTTAGAATATAAAAACGAAATTTGTGGCTCATCATTCAATAATGGTGTATTTAATTTCCATAAAAGTATTGCGTCATTCTTTCCTAATATCATTATTTCGCTTCTTTGCTTCGTTGCTCCGTTGTCGACGTCACATTTTATCCTCTTCAGCAACTGCATCATAATTTTTACACGGTTCAATGATATCTCGTTTTGTTTTGTAGATTTAAGTCGCATCCTTATATGCAGTATTAACATTGTTATTTATCTTTTTAATTAGCTTTTGAACTTCTACATTAATTCTGTCTGAATACCAAAACGATGCTGAATATTTTCGAGCAGGCCAAAATTTATCTTGTGCCAATATGGTTGGTTGGTTGGTTGGTTGGTTGGTTGGTTGGTTGAATTTTTACCGCGCACCAGCACAAAGAAGCCATTTAGCACCATACAAAAGGTTATATCCTTTATTATATACAAATGTTAAAAAGATTCTGTATCGGCCAGCGATACGGAAACCACATAGCTAAAGGTAAAACGATAAAAATGGTAACGGTGATAAAAAATAAAGTTTTCCGATCAAAGGGGATTGCAAATAATGTATGACAACGAAAACATATGAAAGGTAATTAAAATCTAGCGACCGTACATATATAGCACCTAAAAATGTTTAAGATGATAAGATAAAAGTTATAACTTATGATATATGTTTACTTCCTTAAGGAAGTCTATAATATAAGATATACTAACTGTATCAAAGAGCTCCATAATGTCTTGCACATTGTAATATTGATTACTTGTAGATTGGAGGTCGAAACACTCCAGCATAAAGTGCTTAAATGTGAATGGTTCATTGCAAGATATGCATTCTGGTGGGTCTTCTCCTTTCAGTATGTAGGAATGGGTTAAATAAATAGGGTGTCAATATGGTGCGAGACTGTTAATTAAGTTTGCTTTAGTATAATTTATCTATACAAAGCCAGTGATTAGAAAGTTTGCCGGAACTTTAGTAAATATTTGCAAGTAATGTGTAAAGGGTATTCTACAGAAAATATAGTTTTATTTTCTTAAACGTTCAAAATGATGAACACTGAAAAATGAAATTTGTAGTCGTCTGAATCAAATCAAAATATTTACTAATTAGTGTTGTTTCCGTATGAATAACAGCTTTTGAATGCAGTAGCTCCTAATCCATTGATCATATACGTGCATATTGTTATATTGGTGTTGCTAGCCTAACACAGATGAAGATATATAATTTACATAATGGTACCCGGGTCTAATTTGTGGGCATCAATTAAGAAAGTTATTTACTTTCTTGCAACAGATTGGTTGTTATTCTTCGGCAGCCCAATCGGTAAATGCCGTGGACATCCCAAAGCTTGACCATGTTATGACTACAAGCAAACACAATAATAAACCCATTTCCCCTTACTTAACTATAAAACGCCCATTCACGGTACTAATTTTTAAAGATACTTTAATCTGTCAAAGAATTAGAATGGAAAATTTAAATATATGAAAGCATATTCAGGTTCAAAAAGGTGAGTAGAATGTAAAAGTATTAAAATTATGAAAGCATAAGAACAAAACAAGTGAATTCAGGACAAAATATACTTACATGAAGTCTCATTAATATTCCCTGAAACATAAACAGTACATAGAGTTAAAATAAATAATTAAATTTAAAAAACCTCATAAATATGTTAGCGTTTTCATGCAAATCTCTATATCTATCTATATGTATAGAACCTCATAAATTTGTTCCTGCATTATGATGCTGATCTATCTATCTATTTATCTAGCTAACTTTCTATCTTTCTGTCTATCTACCTGTGTCTCTAACCCTTTCTTTTCATATAAAGAAGAGTGGTCACCAACGTAATGTAACATGTTAAAAGTAATAATTTCCTTAAAGCAGGAGAGAAATATTTTATTTATCCTTCTGAATATTTACGTTATTAGATGAGTAAAGATGAAGATAATTTTTACATGAATATAATGGTTTTGAAAATTAGGTTCCGACTAGTTGTTGTGATAAGAAACAACGAACAATATTTGACATTGACACATGAGAGACTGAATCAGTTCCAAATGAAAGAAAGTAAATTGAGTAGAAAATAAAGTGCTCTATGTCATCTCCAACCATTGTCCTATTTCTTTCCATAGATGTATGTAGGTATGCATATTGAATTTTTAAAGAAAGGTTACGAATACTTACCTCTTATATTTAGCATAGTCCAATAACTGCTCATGTACGTGTTATTCGATAGACGTAATTCACAATACCATATTTGTCCATGTCTCTCTCTATGAGCATTTATTATTGTCATCTGAAATGTACCGATGGATTCATTGCAAGTGAAGGTTTTATTCCGGCTTGACGGTTCATATAAGGGGATACAACTCATGTTGAGGACAGCGTAATCTGTAGAATCTGTATCTGAATACCACCATATTTCGAGTGGGATTAAAGTACCGTAGTAATTACATGTCAATGTCACATTTGAATTTCCATCAACATCAGCAAGTGGAGCAGGACTTATCCGTAGTTGATATCCGCATGCATCTGTAACATTTAAATTAGACATATGTAGCATTAGTGTTCGTCTATTCTAGTGCCATTTGAAACATCTTAAAATTCCATACTTTTGTATTATTGATTAAACGGTCCAAAACTTAACTAGATCTGCTAAAACCCTGCAAGGATTAACTTTGTATTCAAGCAATATTCTGTACAAGATTATTTTAGAAATGTAACATTAAAGTTGTTATTTTTAACAGTATACCCTTCAGAAGCAATCTGTTTGTATTACCTTTCAGACTTCAACAATTAACACCTCCGGCACGTATTCTATTCTATCTCTCTTTCTCTTGATAACGAATGCAAAATGTAATATCAGTATACATTCTATTAAAAATGAAGTATTTGAGTGATTTTATAGTTTCGAAGACGGTTCGGTATTATTTTCAACGTCATCTATATTTTGAATTTGTTCCAATTTTCTTTGCACTCTGAAGCCCCTTGATGTATTTTACTACAAAATTCCGTGACTCTTTATCACACTCAAGAACAGTTTGTAATAAATCTTTGTATCATCTATATTTGTCACTGAAAATCACTTTTGAACAAAAGTAATTTTTTCAATGATTCTGTTTGAAATTCGTGTGTAGGGTTCCAGCTACTTTCCCCTTTGTATTCTCCATTTATGGAGGAGAGGAATTTGTTTTAAATAATTGTTTTTTTCATTCAGTCATCTATTTAACCTAGTTTTTATGTTAATAAGTTTATTTTTCGATCATAATTTATCGTTATGCTACTTTGAAATTACCCGATCCACAGAAAAATAAAAAGACAAATTTGTGTCAAAATATCATATCAATTAAGGGAATATTTTATAAATGAATATGAACATATTTATACAATATTTCACTATGTTTAAGATGTGTCTTTCAACAATGTGACAGTTTATGTTGTATGTATCTATACAATGTCACAGTTAATGTCGATTTTAGTTATAAAAATTTCACAACAATTTTAGGCAAGGCCTACCTAAAGCATTTGCCACCAGGGGCGAATCCTTCAGTTGGCACCCCCACAAATAAGTTTAAAATATGAACACAAAGGAAACTATATTATGTTTGCAAGTATATTTTAAAACAGTACAGTGCTGACATCAGCAAACTGGAAATAAATTTTACTTTGGGGAATTTTCATTTGACTTGAAAACTTTTACTGGTATTTAAACTCTCTGGATGTCACACCCTCCACACCCTCTTCTGGCAGATTGTAGGATGTGTCCTTATACCATATGAAAGTGACTGCGTCTTGCAGAAAATCACCAAAACCATATAAGACTAGACCGTTCTTTATGTGCTTGTTATTATTGACGGTTTTACGTTATCTCATTGTAATATAGTGTACACAGATATTTTTGCTGTAAAAGGACAAGAAGTGATAATCAACATATGCAATGATTAAATATCATTGACAATGAATAATTTCAAGGAATTTTAACGATTTTGATATACGTTTAGACTGCGTATGACTATATTGTAAACATTTTGAATGACGTTGGGAATATAAAGTAGTCGTTGTATGGAACGGTACGTCAGCACAATAGTGTACGTACTGAGTTGATCAAAATCAAATCTGTAAAACACAAAGAATTGTATTAAAGAAATATATTGGATGATAAGTCGTAGATAAACAAATATAAATATTTAATATTTAATGATAAAGGTTAAAAGGTGAAGAATCTCACATATCTGTAAAATGTACATTAAACAACAATAAATAGCTAGGTAAAATGAACTTACATGATACAGTCAAGACTAAGATTATCCACATCTTGTTTTTTTCCCTTGTTTCTAAGAAAATATCGAGTCTTCTGGAGGCTTTAACCCATAACGTTGTAAATATCACATGTATTCATGAAAGCGTTACTTGAAACTTCAATAAACCATGGCTTGAAAAAGTTTCCTTACGTTTTAATACAAGACTGCTATCGGTACCAGGGATTTGCTTCAGTAATGAATATACTAAATAGGTTTGTTCAAATATTATTTGCAATCATATTTTACAGGATGTGGCAGTCAGATTTATTATCCTCTTGTACTTGGAACAGTGTGGTTAAAATATAAGGCGGATTTTACTTCTAATATATAATGTTTTCAAGTTTGATCAATCATAATTCAAAGTATATGGTAGGGCTATTTACTCTTGTACTGTGAAATAGATGGTAATAAACATGGAGGGCTGGTCTTGTCAGTGCCATGATGCTTCATACCATGTCTGTGCCACGAACTGTGGTACGATCAACAACAAGATAAGGTGGAGTTTTCCCGTGGTATTTGGTGTCATACAGATATGTAAACACAGTGAAAATCATATGCAGTGTTTTATTTTAATGTGAGCGAAACAAAATGAAGTATATACCTGATACAATGCCTTTGACTTTAACAATCATTAAATCAGATTCGTGGTCAAATGTATTCAGCTGTTCTGGTTCATGTTTTCTTTTTTCCAACAGTGTCATTACCACGACGTAGAACTTCAAACCACCAAGCTCTATTACTTTCCTTAACGGTTTGTAATAGCAACTAGAGTTACAGCTGCGTCTCATTCAAGGCTGTACATTTTGGAAACGGTAATACCATAATCATTTACAGTAACCGTTCAAGCAGCTAAATACATAGCTATATAAATTATGGTAATTTCTTGCGGGGTATTTTTTGTCCTAACTTTTCTTTATATGAACTAGTTTTAAGGCATTCTCACCAGGCATGTGTCCTGCGCATCATCGTGTTTAATTCAGTATATTTTTTCTCAGTGAAGCGAAACTTTTAAACGTGTAAATGTAGACATTTTTGTGTTTAGCTAATTAACCAGTTTTCTTTTATTTAAAATTGTAAGTGTTCTTAAGCTTGACAATGACCTTGTCTTGTAATCCAGTTATTTCTCATGGCAAATACCTAGTGGTATTGAGCTCGGCAATAAACTTGCCAAACTGTCCACCGCCCGCCCGAACACCCACAATGCACTTGCAGCATAGCTCTATCGCATGAATAAAACGGTACAGATTTATAAGCATTATAGCTAACATCCGAGTTCTTCATTGTCAGCAAAGCACATTTCTTTTAGAAGTCGTTGCATATATCAGATGTATACAAATCTGTCATTAGGTTGTACATGCAATTACCTGTATTGTAGTGGCAGAGCATTTCTTTAAATGGAATAAAATCTGTTTTCTGGCGTCAAAACGGAGGGTGGCTCACGCTTCTAGCAATCTCAGGGTGAGCGGGGATCTTTCATTCCGACAAGGATATATCCTCAACCGTTGTCGTTTCGACAGGCATCCCTTCCACCCCACCCAGTCAACCAGTCGTTCCATAGGGATCGCCATCTGGCTCCCCACTTAGTCTCACCAGCTGTGGAACCAGACACCCTAACTACCACGGCTTCTCGGGGTTGGTGCTACAACCAGTTTTCTTCTGCTTGAGAGACATGCCTACAAACAGAGACAAACTAACAAAGTCCATTGAATTTCACTTACAACTATATTTCTATGAGATTGATTTCTCAAGTAATTTGTACACTTAACATTTTGAATATCCAATTAGTACTGTCTAGGTTTAGCATAAAAGACTACTCGATTTTCATTGCATTAAAATTTTTAAATAATAACAGATGATGCAAGTCACAATTACTGTCACATTCTAAACTAATCCGGTACATTTTGTGTTAAAACTTAAACATTTTTCCGGATTTGTAATTTACAACACAATTCACAAAGAAGTTATGTTGCAAAGGCTACTGTATATGTCAAATCTACAGTATTTCTTAATACCTACCGTGGACTTACCAGCTTGAAAGTAAGCGCTACCTTGAACAACATTTTGTAGGCTACATACGTTGGAGTTCTTACGTAATAAATGATATATGCAGAGAGAGAGAGAGAGAGAGAGAGAGAGAGAGAGAGAGAGAGAGAGAGAGAGAGAGAGAGAGTTCAAAATGTGCAAAATCGTCATAAAGTATGTTTACAAAACGTTTACCAGTTGCTATGTCAGCAGTTAGCTTTGTAAATCAAGAGATTATGGGGTCACACGGGTCTTCAGAATCTCTTTTTGAAATATACCGTTGATTTCACAAAGAGGATGTGTATCTGGAACAATTTACATCTTAGTGTATGGTCTATTTCTTCATTCAGCGAGAACAAACCATGCATACTCATACATACATACATACATACATACATACATACATACATACATACATACATACATACATACATACATACATACATACATACATACATACACACACACACACACACACACACACACACACATACATACATACATACATACATACATACATACATACATACATACATACATACATACATACATACATACATACATGATGAGATAAAAGCATAAAACTCTTACGAGGTTTTGCCTTTTCTTCTTTTCTTTACATTCGCAAGGAATCGAATATTTTAGTAACACCTTGTCATTTTGTCTGATACTTAACTGGAATAAAGACCGTTGTATACGTATAGATTAGTCGTGCAATGAACTGGAAATTCATTAGTGTTTTATGCCTTTTATATATTAGAATTACTATATTATATTAAAGCAATCAATAAAGATAAATAGTTCAATTTTTCGAATTAAGATTTTAACCTGCTCCCATGCCGTGCATTTTTATTAGTGCCGTCAAATGCACATCAATAATTAATATTGACAACGTTAAACTTGTATAACTGAAAATTAAGATTATTTGTGGCAAACAATGCTGTGAGATAACAACAAAAACACTCTCACTAGAAATTCATCATTAGCTGTGTTTGTTCCTAACTTTTGTCTTTAGATTCACTCGAAAATCAAAGTAACGCTTTTTTGGAACGGCGTCCTAAAAGCAATTTCTCTGCAACAGTATTGGTGGCACGCTTTTGGCGTTCATGAGTAAATTATGAAGTAGTATTCAGTGAGCTCATAAACCGCGTGATTTGTCTATTATATCATGAATAAGGAAGCAAATATACAGATTGTTTATATGGTTCGATTTACAGCTTCCTTATTACAGAGTAGGCTTATCGCGCACAGGTCAGTGGACATCAAAATGCCTGTCATTTGATCACGTGCGCGGTTAATGCAATTGCCCCCCAAAACTGTATTTTAAAACGTATCACGCTAATGTTAATGCAATGCAATAATTCAAAAACATTCTTCGTTGTATATTATACGGTGCATTCTTACAACTGCGCTAGTAACCAAATATTTCTAGCATTGTAGAAAGATTAAAAAGTTACAAAGTAATCAAAACATGACCAAGATAAACTAACGTGACTAAACATCAAGCCGCTAATCATTGTCAGAAACTGTATGAGATAAGAATGATACATTGATTCCTTTCATTTAAATCCTAAATGCCGCTGTAATGAAGTAAATCGCTCTACATAGAACAGTTCTCTCCACTGTACAACTTTTATATAAAATAATGACATCCCATCCAACCCCGGGCATAATTCGTGCTGTAGGAAATTGATTTCTTCATCAAGGTCTTTAATAACATGACCACTCGCAGACAGAAAAAGACACCACTCCACCCCACCACCAAAGAATAGTCACTTTCCAATCGAAATTTTATATATAAAATGACCCCTCCCCAGGTCATAATTAATGATACAGATAATTGATTTTATCATAAAAGACTAAAATAATATTACCCGTCATAGAGAAGAAAGGCCTTTGTAAAATTTTGACCCATTGCCGTTCTAAAATTTGAATACGATATAACAGCATCTGTGCAGTGCTAGCTATGGTAGCGTCGTTGTTTGTTTTGATGTTGTTTCGTGACTGGCACCTCTGTTTATATTTGTGAGGTCTGGAAGACATCGCTTAATTAGGTAAAGGTGATTCAAGGAAATCATGTCGAAACCAATTCTCTCAAAGTTTTTATCGAACGTATTACAACTGATGGGCTCTAGCATCAATAACTCCACAACCAATGAAGATAATTGAATTAAAATTCAAGAGCCAGTGGTGTGGAGTGGAATGGGAGGTCCAGTTGTAGAGCTTGGGACTTCAGAACGATCAATCCCCCTTTTTTATTTTAATGACAAAACATGTTCGTTTCTAAGACAACGTATACAATAAATTATCAAGCTACAATTATGTATCATTTGTAATAAGAACAAATACTTTACATATCAAACAATATAATCATGTATCATTAGTAATACGATGTAATATAATTATGACTCAAATAGAAGTGAATTCCTATATTTATGTTCTGTATGTTCAGGGGCGTGAAAAATAGAGATTTTAAATATCAACGACTGCGGTCATTTAGTCACCAGTTCCAACGACAGTGA